>WTSP01025922.1:3838-17966 GCA_025331215.1 Actenoides lindsayi
AGGTGTCCCTGCCCATGGCAGGGGGGTTGGAACTGGGTGAGCTTTAAGGTCCCTTCCAACCCTGACAATTCTATGATTCCAGCAGCAGGGCCCTGGTGGGAGAAGGCGCAGTGGGGAGCTTCCGACCTGTCCTCAGCTCTCGCAGCGTGTTTGTTTGTGTGGTACATCAGCCTTTTCTGCTCGATGGAGCTTTCTTGTTGCACATCCCTCACTTTTGTGGAAAAATACTGCTTTTTACTGTGGTCTTAAGGCAGCAGAGCATGTCAGCAAGCAGCCCGCTTTGGTGCCCTGCAGCAGGGCTGTGCCTCTCCCCTCCTTCTGCTGCAGAGCAGGAATGGGGAGAGATTTGACCAAAGCTGAAGGAAAAGAGAATGTTGTAGGGAACTGCAGGTTAACTCCCTCAGATTTCATCAGTGATACAGTTTTCTCCCAGATGCTCATGCAGCAAATCATCACCGGCAGGGAAAAATAACCTGGTTTGTCAGAAAGAAATCGTGCTGATTTAAACTGGTTTTCTTCTTCGTAGCCAACAATAGTGAAAAAGCTGGTGGGGTAAATGCAGCTCTTGTGCCGTTCAGAGCTCTCCCGCACGATGTGCCCAGGGGAACGCTAAAGAAGCTGGGCCTGGGTTGCTTCTCAGTGCCTCAGCCACGATGGCTCCTCTTGCTGGGGGGTATTTCATGGGGAGGTTTTACCAGCATCTATCCTCTCTGCTTTTGTTTGCTGTTCTAGCACAGGCTGGGGTGAAAGAGTAAAGAACACGTTTAAAACTTGCTTGTGGTACCGGATTGGGTTTGTTGGCAAGAGATGAGGAAGAAAAAGGAGCA
Organism: Actenoides lindsayi; assembly: GCA_025331215.1. Classification (NCBI taxonomy): domain Eukaryota; kingdom Metazoa; phylum Chordata; class Aves; order Coraciiformes; family Alcedinidae; genus Actenoides; species Actenoides lindsayi. The sequence continues at coordinate 4,666 of WTSP01025922.1, forward strand.
AATTTGTTCATTTTACTGAAACCATTCAAATCTTCTTAAACGTGGTCAGGAAAGGCAGTTGGGAAAAGGGAGTCAGGCCCAAAATATGCCCTAATCATAGAATGACAGGGGCTTGGGGGGACTTCCGGAGAAAATCTTGTCCAATTCTCCTGTCCGCATGTCAGCTTTTGCCTCTCTCCATTGCAAAGCCTTGGAGAGGAGCCATCTGAGATCCCACCTGATGTTTTGAGGAGAAACAGTATTTTCTTCTTCTCAGATGCTGCTCTTCCCTAGCCTTGCATTTCCCTCATGCCTGTTGGGAATGCACCAAGGGTCCCTTTCCTGAACAGCATCTTGAAAGCAAACCTTTCAGAGGAATTGCTGGTTCAATGGTCACTTTGCATGGTGGACTTCCAACGATGAGGACCTTTGTGACTGACTGACCAAAGACCCTACTGCCAGTGCTTAAGTAAGAGCACAGTACAGGGCGTGCTGTCCTATAGCACCGTTGTTCTCTGTGTTTTGTGCTCCTCCTCCACTCTTCTGCTTCCTCCACAAACGATGTTGCACTTCATGGAGGTTTCCAAAGACATCCTTGCTCGTTTTCAGTGGGGAAGGCAGTAACCACTCTCTCAGATTGGTTATTAATTTTACCAGGAATGACAAAAGCAGCTTGATGATCTCAGTTCAGCCAGCATCCCTAACAAGAGACTGGCAGCGCCTCAGCTCGGAGACCGCTCGGCAGCAAATGGAGCCCAAGGCAATTCCTGCAGCACAAAATTGCCGTGTCCTCCAGCCATGTGGAGCCTGCCAGAGCCCGTTAATGCTGAAAGATAAGTTTGAGGGATAATTAACATTTGAAGGATGAGCAAATCTATCTGCCCTTCAAGAGGAAGCTTCGACAGAAATGTGTATCTTCCTCCGTGCCAGCGATACGGCACCGAAGCCTAATTACAGAATAATTATAGAGCGATGATGTATTTTCCATTTGAAAACGGTGAGAAGCACATTTAGAATCTGTTCACCAATTAAGTCTGATCTGAGAGAGGAGAAAAGACACTGACAGGCAGGAACGCCTGGCACCTCACCCTGGCTTCGGCGCCTCGGAGCGGTCCCATCTTGGTGCCCGCTGAGCGGGGAGCTGGCGATGCCACGCTGTCCCTCGGGGATGCCACCAGATGCTTGGTGTTTCTCCAGCTTCTTCCTCGGCGTGGACCTGGGCCAGCTCAAGGGTTGCCGTGGCCGGTACATTGTGCATCGCCTTCATCGATGGTTTTGTCAGGGGTAGCGAAGGGAGATCCCAGTGGAGGTGGTAGGAAAGAGGAAGGCTGTGAAACACTGGAGCTGCAGCCTTGGATTGGCCCACTGGGGCTCCCAGGCAGCTCTGGGCGTGGGTGGACACGGATGCTGAAGGGCTCTGATCCAGACCCTCAACCTGACGGGGAGTTTGTGTTTGAGGGACGCTGGGAGCATTCCGGGTCTGTCTTGGGAGAAGATGTGCAAGAGACTGGTTCTTATTAGGGAATATTTGAGGGTGAATCCCATGCCTGCAGAAGCAACCGGGTTCCCGCAGCCGGTAGATGGCACTGACTCATTTCCCTGCTCCGTGGAAACCTCCCAGCGTGCTGCAGTCATCTCCTGGACCTTTATACCTTCTGCCTTTAGAGGCAGGTGGCACGAAAAACATATTTTAAGGTTGAGTAAGGCTCTGGCTTCCTCTTGGAACTGTCTGTACTGGGATAAAAATTGCCTTTTTTGTGGTGAGGAGGTTTTGGGGATTATTGCTGCCGAGGTGGCTGGAGTTCCTCTGAAGCTTGTGCAGCGCTGTGTCTGCTGGTCTCGTCATAATCATCCCTGATGTAAATATGGGAGATGTGAGAAAGCAGAAATGATAGTGTTGTTTCTTTTTGGCTTTCCTGGGCCACATGTTAAAAGGAAAAACCCAAAATCTTTGCAAAAGGGAGGATTTGTCTGCCCCTCACCACGCACACACTTCCAGCCTTGAGTCTGGGGATGCTGGAGCACTGCAGGCCCACTGTCCCCACAGACCTTGCTATGCTGGGGGTACTGGTGATCTCTTTCTATCTCCCTCCAGCTCCATCTCTCTTATTTCCTGCAGTGTCACCGGGGCTCACTGGTGACTGGTTGCCCCTTGAGCTGTTGGGTTAAACTGAGGCAGCGATCTGCTCGAGGAGCATCACTCAGGAGAAGGCTCCTTGTCTGTGTGAGCGTCTTGTCGGGAGAAGCCACCGGCTGCAGCGACAGAATCGCGTGGCGAAGTGTGGGATTTTAATCCAGGAACAGATGGGCGAGTAAGAGATCAAGTGCCTGGTGCTAAAGCTGTCACCCAGGTCACGGCAAGGTTGGCATGAAAAACGGTTCTGACGTTCTCGGCTGCGCCGTTTGCAAGGCAAATGGAAACCGTGTCCCGGATCCGAGTGCGAGGCCAAAGGGAATTTTAATTAAAGAGAAAATAGAAGGGCAGGAGAAAAGCAAGAGCTCGGTTGCGCCGCGGTGATTACTTGGAGCTGCAGACCGAAGACGCTGAGCGCGGGGCTTTGGGGCGAAGCCAACGGTTTAGAGCTCCTCGGGCAAATGTTGAGGAGCACCAACAGAAGAGCGAACAGAGAGGAGAACAAAGCTCTGTGAGCGTGAGGCAACAGAGGGCTTTGTTGGCTCTCTTAATGGGTAATGAGGAAGGAGCTTCTCCGACGGACTGGTTGGCGGCACTGGGAATAAATGGACAGAAGGAGAATTTGCCGAGCGGTGCCGCAGCTGAGCGCAGCGGTGTTTCAGCTGAGCTGGGCCAGAGCTGTTCTAACATCAGACCAGTAAACTTGTTCCAACCAGCGAAGCTGCTCTGCAGTGTCTGGGTGTAGCGAGGAGTGCAATGTAGAGAGAAGAAGGGAGTGAGGGAACGAGAACCCATCTGTGTGGAAGACAAGCTCTTTCACTATTGGTCAGCCCAGCTTTCCAGTCAGCTGGTGTGAAGGTCTGGAAGGGACAGACAGGGACATGGCAGTGCTTGGAGCACCTCCCAGTTCTAGTACTTGTGTGGACTTTTAAGTTGTGGTGCTGGGAGCTGTGAAGAAGAGGGAGTGAAAAATCTTGATAAAAACCAATGTTTTGTGGGACAGAAGATTGTTTCTTGTGGCAGTTCCTATTCTTGCTGACTGTCCTGCTGTAGAGACATCAGCTTTGTGGAGGTTGAGGACTGTAGAAGGCCACAGTCATAGGACTGTAGAATGTCTCAGGTTGGAAGAGACCTCCAAAAGTCATTGAACCCTGCAGGGAGCAGGGACATCTGCAACTGGAGCAGGCTGCTCAGAGTCTCATCAAGCCTGACCTTGAATGCCTTCACGGATGGGACCTCCACCACCTCCCTGGGTAACCTGTTCCAGTGTTCCACCACCCTCAGAGCAAAGAGCATCTTCCTAAAGCCCAATCTAAACCTACCCTGCTCTAATTTAAAACCATTGCCCCATATCCTCTTGCTACAGGCCCTTGTAAACAGTCCCTTTCCAGCCTTCTTGTAGGCCCAAGATGATCCCGAGGCCAAAGAGAATGTTTCTTGGGGAACACCAGGCCTTACTAGGGACTTGCCAGCCATTTACTTATGGTCCCCAAACTTGTTGGGAGTCCTGCCTCAGAGGGGACCTGGGGGAGGTGGCAGACAAGTGGCTGCACGCTCATCTCCAGCCTGTCCTTGAAGCCGAGGTGGAAATGCTGATTCTGGAGGAGTCATTCTGGACTAACTGCCACATCTACTTGACGAATGTGACTCCGCGCCAGGCAATCTGGAAATGCATTAAACCCCTGAGCTGCTGCGGCGATGATTTGCATGTGAATAACAGCAGGGAAATTGCCTCCCACTGTCTCCTCTCTGGGTTTTGCTCCTGTGAAGCACCAGGTATCCCCAACTCCGGGCCATTGAAATGGTTTCAGGAGGCAGTGGAGACCTCCTGTAATAACGAGGACTTCTGGGGTAAGATATTCAGTTAATCTCTTGCTTTCACCTCCGTCCTTCTCTAGCTGAGTGAAGGGGGGAGGGAGGGGGATTAGCTAAAAATGCAATAAAAGTGATGCTTATTAAGAGGGATTTAACGTCCAAGTCTACGTAGGTGCATACACCATCCTGCTGGCACGCTGCACAGAGCTTCATCGGTGCCTGACCGTGTCGGGGAGCATGGAAACCTCCTCAGGATATGGCAGAAGGATGAGGAGCTTCTTGATAGACCTGCTGGAGTGAACCCGACCTCCCAATCCTTTCCAGGTGCCAGAGGAGCAGTGGGGTCAGGTCAGAGCTGAGGGTGAGGAGCTGTCTGCGCCGTGGCAGAGACCTGTCATCCCGCAGACTCCCTTCCTGGGGCCGCCTTTCCAAGATGTGTCACTCAACAGTTAAAACTCTGCACGCTTGCTGTCTCCAGAGCTTGTAATCTAGGACAGAGAGAGCTAAACCAGGCAGGAGGGTGGGCGTTTTGGAGGAGCAGATTACAAAAGGAGCTATTTTACCTTGTAAGGTTCTCAGCTTGCCCCCTGCTAAGGTACTGACGGCTGCCGGAGCTTAGCGGGTGTCCCGCGGAGATCTGGGAGGGCAAGGTGACAGCTTGTCAGACCCGGGGGTGGCACTTCTCCTCGCTGAGGTGATGGTGGGACAGGCTTAGCTGGAGGTGGGCGTTCCTGCAGGCGGGGAGCACGAGCCTGGCACCTCAGGGGTCTCTGTGTGCTCCCAGAAAGATGCCAATGCCATCGGCCGTGGTGGGGGCAGCAGCGCTGTGGCTTTGTACGCTTAGAGATCTGCTCTTAGATGGCCCTCAAGCTCTTCCCTTCTTGGGCTTCATTTAAAATACCCACCCCGTTTTGATCTGTGAATGACTAGATCCTCATTACTCTTGCCTTTCCTTCTTGGATCTTGGCGATGTTCAGCTTTTAGCAGCTGAGAATGGGGCCAGTGGTGGTGTTTGGCTGCAGGTGCTTCTGCACAGGCATCTGTCCTCATCCCACCCACTATGGCCTGGGGGACCAGGGTGTCCTGCTGCCTGCCAGAGCCCTGGGCACAGGGTGAGGCAGAACCTGCGAGCAGGTGAGCTGGGGACAGCCCTGTGCTGTGGAGGGCCATGGGTGGCTGCTTGACACAGGGGGGACAGCTTTCCTTAAAGGTGCCAGGAAAGGGGATGATGCTTGGTCTCCATGGCAACTGCAGCCAGTGCAGGGATGCTGGGGAGGCAGACGTTGGGGGGGATGCTTGGGGGGGCTGTGAGAATGCCCGGGCTGGGTGCTGGAGGCCAGTGTGTCCCAGTCCCAGGCTGACTGACAACATTCTAGTCTTTTGCTGGATGTGGACTGTCTGGGAGGGTCTCTGCTCAGACAAGATTGCCCTGAGCAGCCCTTGGTGACCAAGATGCTCCGTGAACAGAGTCTTTAAAAGCTATTTAAGGTCCTAAATCCCAGGAAGCGAAGCAGAGGCTCTGGAGCAGAGGCCTTGGTAACTCTGGCTTTGCTTCTCCATGGCTCTAAGTTCCAAAGTCTCCAGGAGCCTGGGATGTTCAAATGTCTCTTTATAACGTGCTGATTGTTAAAAATACAACCCAAAGCGGGTGGACAATCCGCTATAAATCCCAGAGCATCTCTGCAGTTAGTAACTGTGTTGGAGATCTGATCTCGAGAGCTCTGCTCACCTGTTTTTTCAGCACCTACTCTCAGAATCAAGGCACAAGTTGGAAGAAAGGGATTTGCAAAGCTCATCGGTGCCTTTCTCTGCAGGACTCGGGCGCTGACACGAGAGCCCTCTTGGAGATATGGAAGAAGGGCAGGTGAGGTTCACAGCTTTCCATGGTGCTCTGTTCATTTTTCTGCATGCTGCTCAATAAAACACATCCTCTGAAAGGCCCTCAGATTAAAACTCAGGCTCCCCTCTCCCTGCTGCCAGTAAGGGTGCTGAGAACAGCCCCTGTTTATTACCAGCAGCCCAACTCCATCTTTATCAGGTTCCTCCAGCACTCTGCAAAGCCGAGTCGTTAAACATTGCTCTTTATACGGCTGGATTTAATTACTTTGGAGACAGAATGTTAAATCTCCTCTGTTGGGCTTTATGGCTTTCAACAGGAAGAGGCTGAGCTGGAGCAGGAGCTGCATGTCAATCTCTCTCCACGCTGGTATGTAGGGCAAGCAGCACGAGCAGCTTTGACAAGCGCTAGCATCACACGGAAGCTCCTCGCTCCTTCTCCACACTGGGCTCATCCCATCCATCCCTGAGCCCTGGCTGCTGCCCCAAGCTCCTGTTCGGGCTGGGAAAAGCCAAGCCCAGTGTGCTGATGGTTCTGTGGTGGTTCCGTTCTGTTGGACTCGACGGTCTTTAAAGGTCTCTTCCAACCAACACGATTCTGTGACCCTGAGATGGCCGCTTTTCCCGGCCGTGGCCAAGAGCTTCAGGCAGGAGCTGAGAGCTCTGCAGAATTACGTCAGCGGAGCCGATGCTTGCTGAGCGTTTCAGCAAATGGCCAATGCTGGGTCACAGCTCTGGGCAGCTCCTCCAGGGACAGAGCCAGCGTTCAGCTGGCAGTGCTGCCCGGCCTCGCCCAGTGTTCGCTACGAGTTCAAGCCCGGACGATGCTCTCGGCTTTGCTGGGGATCAATGTTCAAGGGCTTTTTACTTGAGGGAGAAACAGGAATGTTCCTCCTTGTTCTGCCTTCATGGACTCCTGGCCGATGGCATGTCTCTGTCGTATACCCAGGGCTACCGAGGAAGAGAGAGGCCTGAGGATGGAGGTGGCCCTTTGGCTGTCCCCTCGAGATGCCTGCTGATTACCTGGTTTGCTCTGGGAGGGCTGGGTTAGTCCAGCTACCAAATCAGTGACAGCCAGCTCCTGCAGAAAACAGCAGCTCGCCTGGGAGCCCTGGAGTGCCAGGAGTAAGTAGCAGCCTCATCTGTTACGGTTACTTCATTTGCAAGCATTTAATTGAGGCTGTTGCTGCTGTTTGGGTCCTGGGCCTTGGCGGCCGTGGGCAGCGGGCTGGGCAGGCTCCCCAGCTTCCCGGAGCGTGAACCTGCTCATAACTGGGCTTCTGCAGAACCCAGCCCTTGCTGCCTCTCTGCCTTTGTTTACTTATTACATTTAGTCTCTAGTGCCTACGGAGCGGACAGCTGGGAAAGATTTGCATATGGCATGAAATTAAGCGAGTTAATTTTAGTGTCTGATCTGTGCAAGGCTGAAGTTTGGGTTCCAGGGGCCTTGCTTTGCCTTGGCGCTGCTGCCACATCCGCTTCGGGCGTTAGCCTTTGATTGCTAAAAGTTTCTTTTCCCTCTTATTTCATCAGGATGAACAATTGGAGATCTTTGCAGCCTTGTGTAAAGGCTCTAACACCAGCGAGCGTCCTGCCCGGCCCTTGAGGAGCATCCCTTGCATTTCCAGGGTGCCTTTCCACTGGGATCTTCACCTGCTCCGAGAAGCCCCCCTGGCCTTGAGTTTATGCGATACCAGCCGTGAACGGGCTCCTTCCAGCCAGCACCACGTTGATCAGCTTCCCTCCAGTGCTCAAAACTCACTTCTAAGCCTTTGCTGGCCCTCAAAGCATGAAGCTGGCTTCAGAACTGGGCTGAGGTATTTATTTCAGTTTCTCTTCAGTCTTTTCTCCTTCACCTCTTGTGTCGAGTGTTGTGACAGAAGCCAGCTGTGCCCAGCATGGGCTGTGGTGGGGAGGTTGCTCTTAGACCTTGTCTACGTTTGGGGAATACAGACATGGTTTCTCAGGTGTGGGGAGCCCTGGAGCAGCAGGTCCTGCAGCTCAGAAAAGGAGGCAGGAAGCAGAAGCGGGGATTGGGTTTGACAAGAGTCTTGGGTTTGTGTAACGAGCTGGAATTGCAAACCTTGTGAATCCAGCGATGGGAAAAGAATGGAGCGTGCTGCAGTCGTCTCGATGGGAGGTCTGACCTTTCAGAGCTTGAAATGCAGGACTGAGAAAGCAAAATCCTAGCTTTTTGGCAAATGATACAAGTTTTCCTCCAGACCATCTGGAATGGAGTTCGAGGTTGGATTTTGGGTGGGTTCTTTTTTTTTTTTTAATTTTCCCTGCTTTAAAGTAAAGCATCTTTTATTTAGCAAGCAAGACATCTAGAAACTGGATAAGGAATCAGGCCAGGGCAGGAAAAGCAGCCAGCTCATGCACAGAAGCCATTTCCAAAGGCTGTGGTGCTGCTGAACAGCTTCTTGCTTTAGCCTCCACAGCACGGCCCAGAGAGGAGCCACTGGGCTCTTACCTGCTCTTTGGTGTCAGCAGGGTCTGGTCTCTGTCCTGCCCCTGCTGTGACTCAAGTTGCCCCAGGGGAGGTTTAGGTTGGAGCTGAGGAACAATTTCTTCCTCTCCAGGGTTGTCCAGGGCTGTCCCAGGCTGCCCAGGGCAGTGGTGGAGTTCCCATCCCTGGAGTGAAATACTGTGAATGAAGTGAAATATTTTAACAGGCATAGATAATTTTGGGGGACAGCAAGGAAAGGTTTCTGTAATGGTCTCTGCACACAGTGATTTGCTTTTATGCAGGTGGGACCAGCTCCCCATGCTTTTTAATCAAATGTTTTTGTGATTTCTCCTTTCTAACTGCCAGCGTTCAAAGGCAACACCTCAGAATCTTTTGGGGGCCCTGGAGCATGAATAGAGGCCACACCAGGCCCATCTGTCACGGCCTCTTCCCATCAACAGCAAAAAAACTGTCTTCCCAAGGACTATTTCCCACCTAAACTGAAACATCACAAGGCGACAAAAACCTCAACCCTCTCAAGTGTGCTGAGCCAGCAGGGATCATCACCTCCACTCTCCGTGGCCATGGCCAAAGAGGCCAGTTGAGGTGGTGTTCTCCGGTGCTGTGACAGCCTGGCAGTCATCAGCTGAACTTCCGACAGTCGCTTCTCAGAACGGCCCCAACTGTTTTCCAGGCAGAGCCTGCCTCCCAGTCCTTATCAGCTGTGAGGAGCCGAGGCTGCTGGCCAGGCAAATTTGCAGCCTGCTCTGAGTCGATTCTCAGAATCGTAGTGTCGCTTCTTCCCGGGCCGTTCCCGCTTCTCCACTAAGGAAAAATTGCAGGAACCCGGACAGCAAATTCTTGTTTGCGGGGGAAAAAAGCTGGTTTGGATAAATCAGAGGACTTTTGACAACGTTCGGAGCTCCTCTACTCTGCAGGTGCCAGCAGAGTTAACAGCATCTTGGAGAAAGGAAAATAATTTCACAGACCATTAGGGCTGGTGGGAAGCAGCAGGATCAGGTTTTAATGAATACAGGATCAAAAGCATCTTAAAGCAAACCGGCGCTGGAAACAAGAGCAGGCTCATCAGGGAAGACAGGAGATGCTTCTAACGAGAAACAAAGCGCCAGCTCAAAGACGTGAGGGAGTCACTTTCTCACAATAGTGCATTTTAAAGTATAATTTCCTCTTCTAAAAAAAAAAAAAAAAGTGGCTTTGATACTTTTCCAATACAAGTAAAAATAGCGCTCTGAACAGATTCCCTGCAATTAAAATCTCCCCAAGTCCGAGTTTTTCCAAGGGGGGGGGGGGGTCAAGATTATTTAAACCACGTTTGTTTTCTTACAACTAAAAGCAGTTTTTCATCACGTCGATGATGACTTAAGTTACCTTGCAGCATTTTGAAGTCAGGAAAGCAAATCTGGACGAGAAACGTGACCGGTGGTAGAGCCGGACCTGAGAACGGGCTGCGTGTGAAAAAGGAGATGCTCCCACTGCTCCCAGCGGGCTCCTTCTCACAAAAGTGCTGCTGGTTGGTGTGGAATTTAACGCTGGGTGCTTGCGGCGGCCGCGTTAGCGCGGATTTATCCCTTCGTAGGTGCTGCTGGATCCAACTGTAACAAGGGTGGGAGCCAATCGCTGACGTGCTGGGGCAGCGATGCTTTGAGCACCCGAATCTGGCACTGCTGAAGTGAACTTTCGGGTCAGAAATGGTGGTACCTGAAGTTTTGTACATCTGTTGCAAAAAAACAAGCCTTGTTTTCAGGCGTAGTTGTGAATCTTGCTGTGTAAAACCCACCTAATTCCTATGTTCTGGAGTGCTGCTCTGACAAGGGAAGCAACCAGTTTCCCATAGTTATTTTATATATATATATTTGTTTGGTTGGGGTTTTTTTAATATGAATAAGCTGCTTAACTTCTCTACACTTTAAAAACTTCTAAACTCTGGGTGATAGTCAACTTGCTCTCCTCCTCCTCCTCCTCCATGCCACGCTGAAGATTACTTCACTGCTGAAGGAGAAGGAGGGATGCTGGACTCCATCTAGCTCGGTGCTCGCTATTCTGTTGCAAATTAAATGTGGAGGAAGAGGGCTATGAAAGAACAGCTCCCCTGTTTCTTTTCCCCGGAGGATGCTCAGACTTCCATGGTTCAAAGAAGCCAGTATCTCAAAAGCTTTTCCTTTCATCCCAGACCATATCAGCACTTACTGTCCTCTGGCGTGCTCTGCCAGTGCCGAAGCTGGGTCTCCTTTGACAGGCTAAATAATAACGTCGGCTTTGTACTGGGCTGGGTGAGAGGGTGACATGGAGAGACCCTGGCAGGACTCAGGCTGGAAGGATAACCCATTAAGATACTAGATTTTTTTTTTAATTGTCTACGACACAAATATTACTATTTCACAACGAAGCCACAGAAGCCTGTCCCATCTGGGTTCTTTTTCTCTCTTCGATTTCAACCCGACCATCGATCGCCTCAACCCAAGCGGCGGTTCCAGTGCCCGTTGTGATCGCTCCGCAGCGTTCCTCTCGCATTCCGTACGGAAAATGAGTTCTGTAGCTGTCTCAGGGGTGTAAGGAGAGGTGAACCCAGCAACGTGCAGTGCTCCCGTGATTGGCGCATATGCAAAAGCCTCATTAAGTCTCCGCAGCGATTGGCACGGGGTTTTGTTTGGTTTGGTAACAAAGATAGCAAATGCAGGAAATAATTAAATAACTCTGTTTTCATACTCTTTCCCCCGTCCTCAGGAGCCTATATGAGGTTTTAATTAGTGCTGCATTTTCAATAACTCGGTATCTGTATGTGTTGCAGATTCTTTCCTGGATAACAGGGAGATAATTAAGAGAATCCCATTTTTCAGTCTCTCACTAAAGGGATGGCTGATATATTTAATCATGATGTAGAAACGCTGGCAGCTTCCTCTGAGTTCAGCCTCCCTCTAATTACATTTCCAGATTTTTTAGTAAATTGAAAGGGAAAACGTAGGAACAAAATAATTAAAACCAAAGAGGAAGTGAATATTAAAAAGCAGGAGCTATTTAAAATTCTTCCACACGAGTCTTTCGCAGGCACCCGTTTGCTCGGCTTCACGTAGAGATCGACCTCACGTGTACACACCAGTAACACCTCCAGACCCCTGTCTGCATTTACTGGTTTCTTTTCAGGCAGGCAAACCAACCTGCCTTGTGTCATTCAGATGACGTTGAGAATTATCCCCCCAGTGAATGCACCCGAGAACTGGAGACGCTCCCCTGCGCAGCGGTGTCGGAACACACCCGCATCAGCACAGCCCCCTGCACGGCTCCAAGGCTCAGGCAGCACCCGCACCTAGGAATTGCCCACTCCTTTTGTTACAGAACCACGTTCAAGTCAGAAGGCAGTGGGGTTTGTGAAGAGTAACTGGCAGTGCTTCCCTTCTACCTGCCACCGAGGAGGGCAGAACTGACCCCTCGATAACTTTTTCCTACAGTGAAATTCGATCTTCGTTTTCACAGGTACCCAATTTAATTTCCCACTTCCTGGGAACAAAAGGATTTTGTTCAGGGACAGCGTCATAAACTGCAGAAGAGTTTGACCTCCCCACAGCTAAGTGACACATGGCCAGTGCTGAATTAAAGGAGACACTTCTGTTTGTTCTAGAAACCCCTCGTATCAAGCCTGAGCCCTCTAATGCGGGGAGGGGAGTGGGGAGAGCGCTTTGTTTTCTCTAAAACTGGTGCTGTCATTTCCCTTTGTACTTCAGCTGGAGGAGGATAAACAGGCTGCTAAAAATCCACGGTATATAGTGGGAATATAAACCCCAGAGTAATGGAAAGGGGTGTGTAAATAAGTTTCTAGGAGAAATGCAGAGCCACAATAGGAATGCTAACACCAATTCTCCCTTCCCGAGAGGCAGGTTTATGGCATTTCTTCATTACAGCGCAGCGTTACCTGCTGGTTTGTCACCAGGGGCAGCACTTGGTGAAATGAAGGAATGAAGCGGGGTCCAAGAATTGGTCATGACTTGGATGAGACACTTGCCAGGAAAACACAGGACGCTGCAGAAAACGGTAGCAATAAAGCAGGCAATATTCTCCGGGTCTGCCCTGGACAAATGTGGCAGCCCAGAGTACAACAGGAGTCGTGCTATCAGAAGGAGCATCTTCCACCGGCGAGAATGAGATGGGAGATAAAAAAAGATTTTGCAGCTTTCCTTTAATAATTTCCTGCGATACGTGTTCCGTAACCCGGCTAATTTGGCTATCGGATTGCTTTGCATGCAATTGTATCAATCCACTCTAACGTGAGACTGAACCTGGCAAGAAGGAAAGGGTCACTCTGGGTGAGCATCTTTACAAATGTTTTACGTAATTAAGGACTATTAACGATGACAATTTGGTTTCCTCTGGTTGCAAACCCTTACAGATTAGAGGAGAAGACCCACACACAAGCGGGTCACAGGAATATTTGGGTTGGAAGGGACTTCTGGATGTTATCTGGTCCAACCTGCTCAAAGCAGGGTCACCTACAAGCTCTGACAATGTTGCTCAGGGCTTTGTTTAGTCTGAAAACCTCCAACAGAGACCGCAGAGTCACGCCGAGCAGCCTGTCCAAATGCTCATCTATGGTCACGATGAAAAACTTCCTTCTATCCTGGCTGAATCTTGATTCTCTCATCCTCCAGCCATGTAGGACTATGAAGTTCCTGGCTCCACTTGCATGATTACCCCCTTGTGAGTACGGAAAGGTCTATGAGATCTCCCTTAACATCTTGCTTTGGACCTCTGAATGACAGATATAAAGCGTGTTTGCCTTATCTTTCCTCAAAAAGGTTAAAATAAATCTTGTGCTTTGAGGAAAAAAAAAAATCACCAATATCCTCAGTCTTGACAAGAAATTCTTATTGTGCACAGTGTGAGAAGCTCTTCTTCACAAGCACCGGTGACCTCTGGGGATGATCTGGTGCCACCCCCCTGCTCCATCCAGCAGGGGCACCCAGAGCAGGGGGCCCAGGGTCGCAGTGTCCAGCCGGGCTGGGAATCTCTCCAGAGAAGGAGACTCCACAGCCTCTCTGGGCAGCCTGGCACAGGCTCCCACACCCTCACACCAAA
>WTSP01025924.1:25363-38073 GCA_025331215.1 Actenoides lindsayi
TTCAGTTGTGGTAAAATTTTTTTTTTTTTTTTTTTTTTTTTTTTTTTTTTTTTTTAGGATTTCCAGAATATTCAAGATTTTAAGAAAAAAAAAATCACATTTGCTGAAGAGTCTTTGGGGCATGAAATAAGCCCTGGTCTTTCTTTCAAATATGTGCTGAAATTTTTTCAATTTGAGTCCACAGTCAGGAATTAAAGCCACTGAACCCATTGTTCTGCTGCCAGCAGATATTTATTCAATCCATTAGCAAAATGTCTCCGCTCCCTGTCTAGCACTAACTCCACAGACCCCACCAAATTGACTGGGAGTGTTGAGCTGCTTGAGGCTCTACAGAGGTATCTGGACAGGCTGGATTGATGGACTGAGGCCAATGGTATGATGTTCAGTAAGGCCAAATGCTGGGCCCTGCACTTGGGCCACAACAACCCCTTGCAATACTACAGGCTTGGGGAAGAGTGGCTGGAAAGCTGCCCAGTGGTAAAGGACATGGTTGACAGCCAGCTGAACATGAGCCAGCAGTGTGTCCAGGTGGCCAAGAAGTCAAAGACCATCCTGGTTTATATCAGAAACTGTGTGGCCAGCAGGACTAGTGAAGTGACCACCTCCCAGTACTCAGCACTAGTGAGGCCACATTTTCATTTTTGGGCCCCTCACTCAAAGAAGGACACTGAGGAGCTGGAGCATGTCCAAAGAAGATCAATGAAGCTGGTGAAGGGTCTAGAGAACAAGTGTTATGAGGAGCAGCTGAGGGAACTGGGGTTGTTTAGCCTGGAGAAAAGGAAGCTCATGTGAAACATTATTGCTCTCTACAACTATCTGAAAGGAGGTCATGGCAAGGTGGGTGTAGTTCTCTTTTCTGAAGTTACAAGTGATATGACTGGAGGAAACGGCCCCAAGTTGTGCCAGGGTAGGTTTAGATTGTACATTAGGAAACGCTGCTTCATCAAAAGGGTTGTCAAGCATTGGAACAGGCTGCCCATGGTAGTGGTTAATTCACCATCCCTGTAGGCAATTAAAAGACTTGTACATGTGGTGTTTAGGGATATAGTTTAGTGGTGGACTTGGCAGTGTTAGGCTTACAGTTGGACTAAATGATTTCAAAGTTTTTTTTTCAATCAAAATGATTCTGTGATGTTATGATACTAACTCTGTGATGGAGTTACCTCCCCTCTCTTAGCTGCTGGAAAGGTTTGGTGATGGACCTAGACTTTTCAGAGCTGCAGATTAATGTAACTATGAGGCAAAGAAAGGAAAAGTGTTTGACTACAGAAAAGAAAAAAAGAAAAGAATCCACACTACTACTACTACTACTGCAAAAAAAAAAAAAAAAAGCTGGCATTGTCAATCATTAGTTTTAGAATTAGGGAGTGCATAATGTAATGTCTCTTGTCCTCCTGTTTGTTTTTTTTTTAGTGGTATGTCTGCCACAGTTTTCAAAGTACAAAGGAACACAGAGTACCTAAGTCCACCATTCCCAAGCAAACCCTCACTGACAGTCTTCGTAGTAAATAAACTTCATTAGGCAATTTTTGAAATTAATACATATGAATAAACTCATGTCTACACCAAACACATTCTCTTACAATGTACAATATACAAAGCCTAGACAAAATTCTAGTTTGTTTATAAATGATGGTACAGCATATTTTAAAGAATTATAGCCTGCTTACTGTGATTTTCAGAAGGCATAGTTCTTGCAAATTGCATGATGCTCTAGGATGTTTGTCCCTGACAAACATCTAATAATTTTTAATGGAGAAAGGCAGACACAGGTAGCATTTTGGAAACTTTCTTATTCATATAAAAAAGAAAGTGCTCAAATACAACAGTACTAAGTGGTAGTAAAAGAATGATTAATGAATAGCCAATATGAATGAAGATATAGGTTATAAATCTCTACAGGTTGCTGAAAATACGGAATCCAAGAAAAATTCTACCAAGACACTAACTTGCAGAACATTATCTAGGAAGTGATTCTCCACCCAAGTGACATTCAGAGGATGTACTGCTAGATTACCTACAAGATGATAAAAAGGATTCTCATTTTATTAGAAATAGTAAGCTTTATCAGTTTTGTAATTATACCAGAGTAAAAGTCAACAGCACAAGAAGAATCTATTATAGTGTCTGCACAGAGAGTCTATACTTCTTAAAGAAAAGAAAATAGGTGAGCAAAGAAATCAAAGCTAAGTTTAGGACATAATAGCTCATCAGCAAAATCATTCATATCCCTTGCAACTTGTCTCCCAGAGTACAAAGACATTTATTCAAGCATTTCAGAAAAAGCAAGTTTTATATAGAGAGCTTTCCAGACCTTTTTTTTCTATTGCTACTCCTACTCACTTTCAGGTTTTATTACATATTCTACTTACCACATTTTACTTTCCAGCTTGAACTATTATACTCTGAAATCCCATGTCTTTCTTATGAAAGGAATTGAGGTAAGTTTGTATCACCTAAGATCACCATCATCAACCATCTGTAGAGCATTACTGTCAGAGACAGCAGTTGTGCTTTTGAACGCCATTACGTAAAAGCAAGACAGAAGAACTCTCTATTAATAAAGTGCCAGATACCCTTTCCTATGTTTATCTGTGATTGCTGCACACGACATGTATTTTCTCACAAGATTTGAAAGTCTTTGAGGATATTCTTTGCCTTCAGTTTATGCTTCTTCTATGTCAAGTAGTCTCTTGTTGCAACGACTTTGAAAAAGCACATCTTGCACAGACTGCTATACCTGTTTCTCTGAAGATATTTTCAATTTTTTATCCTTTTTATAATACCTTTCTTCCCCTAGTGCTTAACTTTACTTGATATATATGCTAAAGTTCTTTGTAATTCCTAAGTAAGATGCACAATTGTTCAGGTAAGGTTTGATAGCAAATATGCATTCTTTCTTATTTTCCTCTTTTCTCTCTATTGTATCATCTGCTTTTTCAAATCGAGATTGTTCATTGTTGAAGGTCTGCCGTCACCGTTCTTTAAAAATTAATTTCCATTAAAAAAAAATAAAATCCTCTGAGTTCTGATACAATAAATTAAATACTGTAGAAAGATTGACCATATAGTGCTTAGTTTTTTTTTTTCCTGGTTAACCTTGAAATCCAGTTATTCCATCACTCACACAGATGAACAAAGACACTTATACATGCACAACAATCTCCATTGTTTCATGTGTCAAACAAACACCTTTTTGTATCTTCATGGATGCAGAGGTGCAAAGATGAATGGTTGTCTGGCAATACAATCATAAGTTTCCTTGGATGCTGTTCTGATCCAAGTGGAGAGTCGTGAGTGCAGACCCACTGCTCCAAGGAGGACTGACTCAAACTGGCTGTCTGGTGGGGCTCCATTTACACCCTAGTCAAGTCTGAAGTGTGGTCATTTTAATTAGTTGCAGGCAAGGTCAAGACAAACACTAGGTAAGGGCCTGAAACAAAGTAGTCAAGTTTTAATGGCTGTGAAGGATCGATCATTATTGTGTCTTTGTCAAGCCTTGGTCATTGTCATGTCTTTGTCAGGGCAGGTGCATTTGCTACAGCAAATCCCAATGACCCCTGAGGAATGCCACTTTTCACTGGTCATCACACGGACATCAAGCTGTTGACTGCAACTCTTTGAGTGCAGCCATCCAGCCAATTCCTTATCCACCAAGTGCTCCATCCATCACATCCATGTCTCTCCAATTTATAGACAAGGATGTCACGTGAGACAGTGCCAAATGCTTTGCACAAGAACAGGTAGATGAGGTCAGCTCACTTACCTTATCCACTGATGCTGTAACCTCATTGTAGAAGGCTACCAAATTTGTCAGGCATGATTTTCTATTAGTGAAACTATGTTGGCTATCATCAATCTTTATTTTCGATGTGCTCTAGCATAGTTTCCAGGAGGATCTGTTCCATGATCTTGCAGGGCACAGAGGTGACACTGACTGGCTTGTAGTTCCCTGGGTCTTCTCTTTTTTACCTTTTAAAAAATGTTTCCCCTTTTCCAGTCACAGTGAACTTCAGTGGACTGCCATGACTTCTCAACTATGATGAATAGTGGCCTAGCAACCTTATCTGCTAGTTCCCTCTTCCCCTGCAGATGCATATCAGATCCCACAGACTTGTGCACCTTCATGTTCCTTAGATGGTCTTGAACCTGGTCTTCTACAGTGAGCAGTTCAACTCTCCCAGTGCCTGCTTTTACCTTCTGCTACTTGAGCAGTGTGGCTGGAGCACCTGCCCATGAAGACTGATGCAAAACAGCCTTTGAGTACTTCCACCCTCTCTGTATCCCAGGCAATCAGGTCTTCTGTTTTCTACTGACTGGGCACGCATCTTCCCTAGTCTTTCTTTTATTACCAATGTACCTATAGAAGCTTTTCTTGTTCCTCTTGATGTTCCTGGACAATTTAGCCAGAGCTTTGGCTTTCCTAACTGATCCCTGGCGGCTCAGACAGTTTCTATGTATTCATCACAGGCTACCTGTCCTTGCTTCCACTCTCTGTAGGCTTCCGTTTTGTCTTTGAGCTTGTTCATCCATGCAGGTCTCCTGGCTTTTTTGCCTGACTTTCTCTTTGCCAAATGCATTAATCCTGAGGCTGGAGGAGGTGAACTTGAATACTAACCAGCCTTCTTGGGCCTCTCTTCCCTCAAGGGATGTATTCTATGGTATACTATCAAGCAGATCCCTAAAGAGACTGAAGTCTGCTTTTGTAAATTCCAGGGTAGTGAGCTTGTTGTGTGCCCTTTTTGCTGCCCTAGGGATCTTGAACACCAACATTTCATTGTCACTACAGCTGCTCTTGAGCTTCACATTTCCCACCAAGCACCCCTTGCTAAGTGAGAACAATGTCTAGCATAGCACCTCTCCTCATTGGCTTCTCTATCTCTTGTAGAAGGAAGTTATCATCAAGGTATTCGAGTAACCAGTTATGCCCTGCTGTGTTGTCCTGCCAACAGATATCAGGGTGGTTAAGTCCCCCATGAGAACCAGGGCTTGCGAATATGAGGCTGCTCCTCTTTGTCTACAGAGGGCCTCATGCACTTGGCCTTCCTGGTTGAGAGGCCTGTAGCAGACACCCACTATAATGTCACCTGTCCCTGTCCTCTCTTTTACCCTAATCCTTTGTCCTGGGTTCAATTTGGATTAATTGCCACAATTGCCCAAGCAGTTGGGAGGGGCTGCAGCTGAGATGGGCCACAGCCAGGATAAACAACAGAACCAGACAAGGGAATATTTGATAGCATACTGAGTCATGCCCCTATCTAAGGGCAGGGCTGGACTGGGATGGGGGTGCCTGTTTTCAACTTGTTTCAGTGTGGCTAGAGCAGGGAAAGTTGGCGTCTTGGGGAGGAGTAGAGACTTCCTGGCTTCTGTGACTCCCTTTGTCTATCATTTCATCAGTACTGTTGTTTTCTTCTCTCTTTGTGTGATTTTATTAAACTGTCCTTACCTCAACCACCAGGATCTCACCTTTTTTCTTCCTCCTCATTCTCTTTCCCATCCCACAGGAGGGAAGTGGTGGGTGAGTGGCTGTGTGGTGTTTAACTGTCATCAGAGATTAAACCATGACACCTATAATCTCTTGGTCATCTCCTTATCCATCCCCAGGCAGACCTCCATGCACTCCAGATGGTCATTGATACAGAGGGCAACACCCCCGCCTTGTCTCCCTATCCTGTTCTTCATAAAGAGACTGAATCCTGCCATTCTAACACTCCATAGGAGCCATTTCACCATGTTTCCATGATGCCAATAAGATTGTAGCCCTGCAGGTGTATGTACATCTCTAACTCCTGTATTTATCATGCTATATGCATTTGCACAGGGACATCTGAGACCTCAATGAAGCTGACTTGTTGCTGAAATTCCTTTGTGCTGCTCTTCAGGTGCTCTTCTGCTGACCTGTGATCCAGGCTCTGGCATCTATTGCCGGCACTGGCATCAAACTGGTAGTAGGATGGACTGAGGTTTCCCTCTCCCAGCAACCTAAGTTTAAAGCCCTCTTCTTCAGCTTGACAAGCCTATGACTGAAGATGCTCTTCCCCTTCTCTGACACATGGATGCCATCAGTCCCCAGAAGATCAGTTTTCTCCAAGTGAGTCCCACGGTCTACGTAGCTGTGGTGGTTTGACCTTGGGTGGATGTCAGGTGCCCAGCAAGCTGCTCTGTCACTCCCATTCCTCCTTTCCCCCACTCCCAAGCTGGACCAGGAGGAAGAAAATAAGATGAAACTCATAGATTAAGACAAAGACTGTTTAATTTGGATAATGGGGCTGATACTTAGCAACTGGAAGGTAAGGAAGCCCCACAGCTGGGCTTCCTTGCTCAAGATCAGGGAATTGAAGAAGAATTGAAAAAGAAGCAGCAATTTGCAGTCTCTGGAGGTGGCTCCTTTCTAATGTGAAGGCAAGGTACCTATACAAGGAAGATCTTATGAGTTCCAGCTTTCCAGAAAAATGGACCATCACAGATGGAGGCATCCAGTACTTGAGAGAATTAGTAGTGCTGGAAGTCATCTGCAGTGATATAGGTAATGATAAGGACCCCAGAGATAAGAAGATGTCCCGTGCACCTGGGCCATGTGGAGAAAGGTGATTAAAAGCAACCCAGAATTATATTCTGCCAGCTTGGTTGTGATGTACTACCCAGAAATGGACATGTGAATGATCTCTGGTTTGGACACACCAACTATGGAGACAGTGTCTTCTTGTCTCAAAGACTTTCTTCTTTTAGGGGGGGAATCTTGGAAAAACAGCCTTGGTGTTGTATGAGCCCTGCTCAGCAGTACTCACAACACTAGCCAAACCTCTGGCTGTGTCACCACTCCTGTAACGATTTGTGCATTCAACAGAGTTGACAGGCCCTTTTGAAGCCCTTCCCTTTGACTAGAAGAATTGATAAAAAAAACCTACTCCCACTCCAGAGACCTTTACCACTGCTTCCAGGGCTCCATAACACTTGATATTCCTCAGTATGCTCCTGGCTGTATCACTGTTGCTCACATGAAACAACAGCAGTGTATAATAGTCAGTGGACTGTACAAGGTTTGGTACTCTCTCAGTGACATGCCCAATATGCTGTCCCAGCAAGCAGCATACCTCTCTAGAGAGTGTGTCATGGTGGCAGATGGGTACCTCCGCATCTCTTAGAAGAGAGTCACCTAGTACTATCACCTATTGCCTTTTCTTCAGTTGTGCTGGTTGTTATATGGAGAGCCTTGCTCAGCTCCCATGTCTCCCCTGATGTGACAGGTCTTTCCTCTTCAGTCTACAAAGTGGTGAAGTGGTTCTGCAAGGGCACTTCAGGCTTTGGGGGAAGTCTCTTCCTTCTGCCAGGTCTTTGCTGTTACAAGGTTCCACTCTTCTCCATTATTGGCCCTTCTGTGTGTACTGGTGGTGAGGTTTTGGCTTTTTAGCCATTGGCTGTAGGTCCACCACAGAGTGCACTTGGAACCAGCTATCTAACTCTTTCTCAGCCTCCTTGATGCTATGCAGCCTTCTCACCACCTGCTGAAACTCAGCTATATGCTGCAGGAGGTCCTCCACCTAGGTACAACTTTGGCAGGCAAGTGTACTGCCTGTCCAGGAGAAGTGTCTCGGCACTTCCAGCAATCTGAGGTCTGCACAGCAGCCTATCCCTTCAGCAGCTTTGTCTGGGTGGAGGCACTGGCCACCACTGAGGTAGATGGTGCAGACCCACAGCTGGAGCTGCAGCCTTTGCTCTCAGACAGGTGTCCACCATTCTGCCTTAAAGGTCAGGGAAGATGAGTGACCTTGACCTGTGCAGATGGTCATGGAACAGTGCCTAACTGCTGGGTTACGTTCTTTCAGCTTCTCCACTCAGGCTGTGGAACGTCCCTCCTTTGAAAAGGCATCCTTTCTTCACACCCTCATGCACATACTGCCATTCACACTGTCACACCACATGGCTGCTCTGCCACACCCTGTCTGCCCATTCTGTTCACAACACTCCTGGTTGCTGACACTCCCTAGGGCTGCCCTTTGTGGGCAGTTGTCACCATGAGTTCAGAAATACTTTGATTACAAGTACGTTACTGACAGCTTTGAATTCCTCTGAGCTGGCTTGGATGTTCTGGTGGTTAAGAGCCTCTTTACTCTTCCCGTTCCTAATGTTTCTGCCACAACAGCCCTGGGGATGTGACTAACTTACATCACTCAGTTCATAAAGTTCAGGTTTTCTACCCAGTCTTACTTTTTCAGAAGAGCTGAATTTTCTACAGACACAGATGGTCCCTTATAGACTTGCATGTAAGTCTCCCACAGGCAGGGAAATCACATCCAATAGTTCATTTACAGAGCACCACAAAGGCTGCCTGTGTTACCTCTCCACGAGACTTACTGGCCAAACAGCCATTGGGTCACCAAGCACCATAGTCCCACTATTGTCAAAAATAAAATTCCCATCAGCTATCCAACTATCTAATTTTAGGGTGTATATCTGACGTCATTCTCCCAGCAGTGGCCTAGGTAAGCACTTCACATCCAGCAGCTGTCAAGATTTTAGTTATTTCTTTAAGAAAGATTCCAAGAATCTTCTCAAAGGCAGTATATTTAACTTAGTGAATCTTACATTGAAGACAGGTATTAGTCCTGCTCTGTATAAGGAACTGAATACAAGACATAGCTTATGCATATTGCTTGCTGCTAGTGTCTACATCCATTAAAATAAAATTCTGCCACATAAAAACTGCAGATCATGAAAATCCTTACAATCTCAGGATTACTATTAAAAATTGCAAGATGCTGAGATGTTGAGGTCATTTAGGTCATGCAAATACTTAACATGCACAGGTAAAAATAGATTTCTGCTACATAGAGTAAAAATCATAAAAATCTAATATTTGGCCACAGGAAGCATAGAATATCAAAATACAAGTTTTACAAAGTGCTTTGTACCCGTGTAGTTTAAACATATGCTGTGTTTGAGAAGCATGCAGAGAACGTGTTACATATAACGCAAGGTATTTTCTCCCATTAATAACTTCTCTTAAATCATATGACATGTTGATGTAATAAACTGCTTTTGGATCTGCCACCAAAGGAAACAGTATATTTCCATATTCTTGTACTGTAGAAAGAGGGGAAAGGCAGGCATGGACAGTCATTATGGTAGGTCTGTAGTCCCTGCTAAGTAAGGATATATAAACTTTGACAAATGAGACATTAAACACAAGCAAAAGCAAAGTTTCATAAAATAAGAAATTGGATGTTCTTGCTGCATGTAATTTTCATCGTCCAGAAATGAAGGACCATCACCATTAATCCAAGGTTCACCTTGCACAACAGAATCTACTTGCTGCAGCTGTAAATGTCTCCAGTTCAGTCTTCCGATTTACTCCCATTACAAGCTTGTTTTCTCCTATATATGGCCATTTGTTGTTTAGCTTATGCTGGGAGAGACCATTCCAGGTCAAGAGCTGCATGCAAAAGTCCTGTGAAATAAGGAGTGAAGAGGTAGGAAAATTGCTTGCTCTCAGAAAGGAAAGTTAAAGTTGCAACATATACACAACTAACGTGTGGAAAGTGTCTGTTCCAATGAGGATGATGTGGTCAGCTGCACGAGTACATTGAACAGCACAGCGTGACTTAGCCTTTTCATCCCTTGCCATTGTGGATTTCTGTCAAATATGGTGTGAGATAATTCTTTCACAAAACTGCAAAACAACAATAATTTCTTACCTTTTAATTATTATTTGTTGAGAGACATCGGATGAGAGAAGGAGGCGGACATCATCTGGGGATAAACCAGTAAGAGGGTTTTGTCTATCAGCAGCTGTGCATGAGCCATCAGCAGCTGTGCACTCAGTCTTCAGTTTTAGGATAAAATCATACTGAAAAGTATCACTCCAGATGGGGAAGGTTTATGTATGTCAGCTCTCAACAAATCACACTGTTAGTGTATTCCTTCCTACGATGGTCACTGCCCAGCCTCCAGCAATCCATCCCAGTGCATCTACACTTGTCATTTTCTTCCACACTAACATCATGCTAATATTAACATCTTCTGCACTTAACATATTTAACATCATGTGAACCTTGTGTGTTTGAGTGCACTAGGCATAAACATTCTGTTACAGCTGGAATTGCTGAGATAAGCCCTCAGATCCAATTTTGAGACACAGGTCCACAACGCACCTGATTTGCACTATGTAAATTGTGGTGTGCAGATTTGCACATCTGTTTCTTGGTTAGGTTTGGTTTAAGCATCTGTTTTGTACAGGATGAAGGGGATAACAATGAAGTGACAAACACCATTGAAGACACGAGAGCCAAGCTCTGGAGACTTTACTAATTCTTTCTTACTATATTTTTAATATACAAAACAAAAAGTGTGCTGAAAATGTGTGAAAAACAAACCTATGTCAAGCCAGACAGAGCCCCAGGATCTACATACACATGCTGTAATATATGCCTTTATACTTCTGAAGATTTGCATAATGCTATAGCTCCTGTGATATCACCTGCGGATATTGATTCCCCATCATTATGTAACCCAAACAAACTCACAACCTTTAGGAGTAAGTATCAGCATATTTCCATTTTCAGAGCTAAGACCAAGGCCCTCCTCCTCTCTCATAGTTTGCAAACAGCTGCTTAACCATTGTCAGACCTGCTGTCTTAGGGCCTACCTCTTCCCAAAGCTCCCCAAATACTATAGACAGTCGTTGGGATAATGTATCCTATTTCTTCCGACTGTACTTAAGAGTATCAGGAGCTAGCAATACCTCTTGCTTCCTTTCTAACAGCCTTTTGTCTGTCTCCTGGAGGCTTTTATCTATAACTGATGTATTTCGACATCAAGTGGAGTGAGCTGAATGCAGACTCCAGATCCCCGTTTACACTTAAACAAACCCAAAATCTTGGCATATGTGAGAAGCTTGCCTCCATGCTTGGGTACAGCTGCCATTTCATACCATACAGCAAGACAGGCAGGCAACCATGGCAGCACAGCCTCCAGTGGTTTCCAGCTACGTGCACAGCAGCCTACATGTTCTGCCACCCTACACTTGTGCACTCAGCCCTGCGTTTTCAGTCAGCGTAATGCTTGGGAACAGGGAAACTGCTGCTCGGAGGTGGTGAGATGCCATCTCAACTGGAGCAAACTGTTGTGTACGTGAAAATGAATGTCACTCCAAACACGGGCTTCCCCTCCTTCCTTGCTGTCGCGCGCACACTCCACACAAGTAAAGAGCAGATTCTGACTTCATTTTCAGCAGTATCAACCCCAAGTGCCTCTGCTACTTCTGATGCCATCACTCAGCGGCATGACCATGAAGACCCCTGCCTCTTGCTCTGTTCCAGTTAGCCTGCTCTCTGAGAAGCCCCAAAGAGCCTTTGGAATTCCAGAGACAAGTGAGCATGTGGAACCTCTCCACAGCTTCACTGCCAGCCACCGTTTCCCACCCTGGGAGGGAGGGGGAAGGCATGCTGCCATGCTGCCATGTCGCTACCACACACCTCACCCGTTGCTTCGCCCAAGAGGAACACAAACCCACCCGTGTTACTCTATTTCTTCTGGAAGCCCAGTCTGGGGCGCTGGGGAGCAGCTCTCTCCTCCTCCTCACCCCTCCCCTACACCCGGCGACCGCGGCCCCGGGCTGTCCTGCGGGACACACGCTGCCGCCTGGCCCGGCCGCCCTCCAGCCCGGCGGGCCACCGCACTTGCACCCACGCGTCGAGCCGCCGCCGGGCCAGCGTACTCCATAGCCTCGAGGGCAGAGCCTGTGCCACCCCCACCTTCCCCGCCCAGTCGGCCCCTCCCCTCCCCTCCCCTCGGTCCGGGAGCCTCAGCCCCTCAAGGACTCCGGGGCGCTCAATGTCAGGCGGGCGGCGCGGCGCAGCCGCCGGTAGGGGGCGGGCGCGGGGAAGCGGTGTCAGTCTTGCGCCGAGTGCGGCTCAGAGTCGGCAGCGCTGGCCATGCCGGGCGGAGCGGCGGCGCGGAGCTGAGCCCAGCCCAGCCCAGGGCGGCCGAGCCCAGCCGCGCCGCTGAAGGGCACCGGCGGCAGCGGCGAGGCTTTCCCGCGCTCTCCCGCGGCTGGGGCGCGCCCGCTCCTCAGCATGGAGGCTGGGAAGCGCAGCTCCTCTGCCGGCAGCCGGGACGATGGCAGCTCTAACGCCTTCCCAGCCAAGCCGGCGTCCCCTGTGGAGAAAGCCCAGAGCAGCTCCAGCGGCGGGGGCAGCGGCGGCGCGAAGGAGCATGGCAACTCGGTGTGCTTCAAAGTGGACGGCGGCGGGGGCGAAGAGCCCGTGGTGGGCTTCGAGGATGCCGAGGGGCCCCGGCGGCAGTACGGCTTCATGCAGCGACAGTTCACCTCCATGCTGCAACCAGGGGTCAACAAATTCTCCCTCCGCATGTTCGGCAGCCAGAAGGCGGTGGAGAAGGAGCAGGAAAGGGTTAAAACTGCGGGGTTCTGGATCATTCACCCTTACAGCGACTTCAGGTGAGCCCGGGGCTCCCGCCGCCGCACGGGTGGTGGCCCCGCCGCGGGAGACAGGGCGGTGTTCCCGCCGCCGCGCACCTCACCCGGCGCGAACTTCGTCGGGCTCCGGAACGTGGGGGGGTCGGGGGGAGGCGCCCCGCGAAGCTGAGGGGCTTTCCCCGCTGGCGGGCCCGGCCTCGCCCCTTCCTTCTCTCCCTCCCCGCAGGTGGCCTCGCGGCCCTGCCCGGCGGCTAGAACTTTGCCTCCCCGCCCC
>WTSP01025927.1:0-30691 GCA_025331215.1 Actenoides lindsayi
AGGGAAGGGAAGGGAAGGGAAGGGAAGGGAAGGGAAGGGAAGGGAAGGGAAGGGAAGGGAAGGGAAGGGAAGGGGCAGGAGGATGGCACAGTGCAGCATTCTTCTACCTTTGTCTTCCCAGAGCTAACATCTGACTTCAGGGAATACTGGGGCTCTGCTAGACTGATAACCATCAGCAAAGGAAAATGGCAGGCATCACTCTCTCTCCCCCAGCCTGACCAGGGAGCAGGTGGACAGGCATCATCTCTAACATGCCCCAGCAAGTAGCCATGCAGCCTGCCCAGCTCTCTCTTCTCTACTTGGAGGTGTAGTCCAAGTCAGAGCCCAGTTCTGAAACGTGTCATTTCATCTTTGTGCAGGGCACACGTTGTCCAGTCAAGTCTAATGCCACAGGGAAAGCACAATGCCAGCTGATGGACTTCAGCCAAGCACCGAGTAATTGAGCAATGTTGTCAGGCTGGAAAGCATTAATGGTGTCAAAAGGGCCTTTGTCCTGTAGACGGTCCCAAGCCAGTGGCTGTATCAGGCAATCATTCTTTAGGCCCTGTGCCAATTATAAATTAAGCTGGAAAGATGTGTTTTCCCCAGTTCCTGCGTGGCAGGGCTAGGCTTGCATGAAAAGCTGAAGCGTGAGGGCTGAGGTGTTGCCTGGTTGCAAATGCAGAGGATGGGGCTGCGTCTTATTGGGCTCTGTGGTACGAGAGAAGGTGGAGGGAGGAGAATGAGCAATCTCTGAGCCAGCACAGGGGGTTTCATGCGTCTGGCAGGGAGCGGCAAACAGCAGCCTCGCTGGCTGCAGGTGAAGAACCAGCCTGCTGTCTGCTAAGAATGTGTCTGGAAATTTAGGTGCGACCCCCTTTCAAATCAACAAGCAGACCAGAACGAATGAAGGAGCGCAAAAGGCTTCTCTCATAAAATCCGACGTAAGTGGCTCCTAACAGCTTAGGTCAACAGAACAACAAAATCCCGAGTGACAGGTGGCAAAGCAGAGCATTATGTACTCAGGGCTTCAGCCAATAGCACGCAGCACTCTTGCACGGTATGCACTGGAGAGATAATTTTTATATTGGCCAGCTTTACTGTTATCTAGAGAGAATTTGCTTTATAATAGAGGAGCGCTTAGAATCACGAGATTGGAAGGACTGTAGGCCTTCAAATTTTCTCTGTAATTAAAAGATCTTGATATTAATTGGGTGGATAGAGAAGTACAACCTTTTTTCTGAACAGGTTTGGTTTTTTTCTCTCTCTTAGTCCTAAAACTGAGTTACTGCCCTTAGCGAGGTTGATTTTGTAACAGCATCACTAGGGAGAAGACTTACTTGTTGATGTCAAAATGAAACTGCTTTACCAAACAAGAGGCTAAGAAGGAGGAAGAAGAACCTGTGCTAATCTAAACATTGAGATCTCGTGTTACACATATCCTGGTTTTCAGTGAAAGGGAATAAAACCCCCTACCTGTTACCATATCTTGGCCATCTTCAGAAACCACACAGGAGTAGAAAGGGCAAAGGGATAGCCTGGATCAGTATGATCTGATTGATAGGCTAGCTTGAGCTTTTTCAGGTGTACTGATGCATTCAGTGGGGTAGTAGTCCTCGGGCCAAGGTCCAGAGAGCAGCAGGAATTGGCCCCTCAGCTCACCAGTCATGCACAGAATGAGAAATTTGGAGAGCCACTCACTGGGAAAGATGAGGAAGGTCCTGCCAGACAAGCTCTGTTTTCTGCTAGTGATGAGAGTGAGAATATCACAGAACCACTGTTCCACACCATTCCTCTAGGTATTTGTTATTCATCACTGTGAACTCTAAGTTTATTACTTGTCTGTAGAGAGGTAAAAGGTAAGAGAAAGAAAATGGCTTTTCTTGGTTTTTTTTCTTAAGGCAAAATTATCTCGGGCGTCTCTTTTGCTAAAGAAACAGCAGCGTAACTTTTTTCAGTACCAAATCTTACTTCTGCCTTTGTTTGTGAAATGATAAGTTATCTTTGTAGGGAGCCCATGACGCTGCTTCCAAGAAACATGAAGAAAAGTGGGGAAAAAAAAAACTTAACCTTTGGAAAAGCAGAAATTGCTTTGAAACTGAAGTTAAAGTTGTCCACTGCATTTTACTGCAGATAAATGTAAAATGCACTCTGGGAGAAAGAAGAACTAAGCAGGACACAGGGGCAGATTAAGAAGATGCTGTCTAGAAAACGTATAATGCAGAAGAAAATAGGGAGCAACAGCAGCTAGCAGGCAGAGCAAGGGCTTGCAGGAAAACACACAACTAAAAAGGCAAATATTCAGATATATGCTTGTATTTTGTGCCTGCAGGCCAAGGGAAACAGTAACGCCTCTCAAATGTGGCATTTGGAGCGCGGCACAGCACTGAAGCTGCAGCACTTTTAAAAGATGTACCTTTTATGCAGACCACAGAAAGAAGATGGCTATGACAATGAAAGGGTTAAAACCCAGGAGCCATGCAGAAGTGTTCAGGGTCAGCCCCACAGGCTATTGAGCTTGGATTTGTAGATACTGATTCTATCAGGGAAGGTACACACTGCAGGGAGTAGAGTGCTAGATAAGGACTGAAAGGGCCCTGAGATGAGGTAGCTGCGGTGCTGGAGGCAGCCTGAGCACAGTACAGGGAGCTGCTTCTCTGGGTAACAAGGCTGAGTGCAGTTCCACATGAACCATCACAGTTAAACAGTTCCCACTAGCAAAGTTTGCTCATTTAAACAGAGCTTCGCTTTCTCAGTGCTATGGTTTGGTTTATACTGTGGAAAATCAAAAGTCATGCAGAAAGGCAAATAGCACTGACACCAATATAAATTAAAAAAAAAAAAAAGGGAAAACCAAAATCCTCACAGATCTCAGCAGAGCTTCTAGGTAGTAATTTACAACATGCAACCCGTTTCCTGCAAGGATTGTGCCGTGGAAAAGCAAACTGCACTCTGCATCTTTAAATTTGGTACTGTCAGGCCTGTCACCTTCACCTGATGATTGAACGACTGCAGTGTCACAGCATCATTTCAGACAGCTGCTGTCTAATTGAGAAGAATTCCTCTATTAACTGTAAGCTTTCTCAGTTCCTTTCAGACAGCGAGAAAAAAGGGCTTTAACAAGCTGCCTGTAGTTCCCAGGTTTCGCAGTAGAAAGATGAAGATCTTTTGATGTGTGTTGTTTCGGGGGGAAAAAAAACAGCTGAGCGAGGGGGTGACAACAGTGTTTCACATAAACAGAAGGAAACTGTTCATTAAACATGGGAGAGATTCTATGATGGCAGGATCTCTCTAGATAGCTTCTTCAGACCCAAATGAGAGCTCCAGGAACATCACCAGCAGAGGCTTTCTGAGCCCTAGGTAGCTGTAGTCCTAGTGCATACAAGTGCTGCTTTAACTGAGGTAACTAAAGGCTTTAATCTAGCATACCCCCCATCTCCTCTCCACAGTACTGAGTTGCCAGAGAATTTATTTTTTTTTCTTCCCTGCCATAAGGATTGTGCCTTCCTGGGGTATATTCCACATCACCACCAATGCACTTAAATTAAGGCAGGTTGGCATCTCTGAATTTTACACAGGCAGGATCTCGTTTAACCAGCACCTAGGATACGCAGAGTAGGGAGAGAAGCACCAAGCATTGTATGTGTGGTTTGAAACGTTTCTTTCACTAGTGATGTATCATTATGTTGCCTGATTATTTTTCTAGCTCTTTACCTTTGGCTGGAGAGAAGACATCCGCCCCGGGGAGCCACTTCACACCAGGAAGTTCTGCTTCGATGCCATTTCGCACAGTAGCTCCGTCACACTGTATGACTGTCATGGGATGAAGGGAAACCAGCACTGGAGCTATAGAAAGGTTGGAGTCACTCAGAGGTTCAGACTGTCTTGAGCCTACATTCAAGTTTAGCACGGGCTCGTGTTTTCCCACCAGAGGAGTTTTGTTTTAAAATCCAGCCCATCTTAGTCCGATTTAATTTGGTTTGTAATCTCTCTGGAGTATGTTCCTTTGGAGCGTTCAGCTATTTAGGTCAAATTTAAATGAAAATGGATCTGATCCAGCTCAGACAGTGTCTGTGTTGGATCTAGTCCCTGAAAGGTGTTTTTACCATTCTGGTGCTTCAAGAGGCTTGTGGCATTTTAACAGACGCTCTCTTGGAAATATTTTTATCCAATGTGATAGCAGCAAGAAATGTGGCTGATGAGTTAAATATTATTTTACTACTTTTTAAAGACTACAAATGCAGAAAAATCTCCCTCAAAAAAAAACCCCAAAAAACAGCACAATGTTAAAAGCACTGTTGTAAGCTCAAAGAAGGCTGGAGTGTATAAACTAAAGATAAGCAGCTTAGACACAACTTAGATCTGCTAAGTTTCAGCCCATTTTTGTCAATCACTGGAAAGAGGAGGTCAAGCTAGAAATTGTCAGAGCCTCACTTACAGGCTTTAGTTATTCTTATGTTTTTTTAAGTGGTTAATCAGCAAGTTGCCTTGATTACAAATTTCACTACCAAACCCTGTATTCCATGCAGGATAAAGACACACATTTCTCTGAAGTGCTGAGGATTCCTCTCACACACCCTTCACTTTTTCTTTGACCACTGTGCCTTGCCCACCACCTTGCTCAAGCTGAGGCCAAAGTACCAGGAACTGGGCTTCACCAGCTAACCCTCAATACTGCTTGCTAGTTTGAAATGATGTATAGTAGAAAACTAATTCAGAACCATTACAAGTAGGCTTATCCCAGCCCTTTTTCTGAGTGCCTGCTCATTAGCCTGTGCCTTTTTGTCCTATTTATGTTGCAGTTGGAGATCCACCACAAGATTTTCCAGAAGTGTATCCCTTTGAAACTGAGATATTACCTGCAGTAAAGTTAGAATGTGTGGGCTAGATATTTAAAGGATATAAATTGTCATGGCTGTAGTGCTGCGTATCTGGCTTTGTAATGCCATAATAATTTCTTCTTGCTTCAAAACCCCTCCAATTTATCTTTTTGCCTACCTAAGCAGCAAGAAAGAAGCTTTCATACCTTTTGTACTTCATTGGTGCTTAATGTAGCCGGTTCATAAGACAAAATGCAGGTCTGGAGCTGCCCTCTGTAAGGCTCATCACCTTTGATGAGGACAGAATGCAGCAGATAACTGAAAAAAAATGACATTTGAAAATAATACACAGTGCGAGTTTTATTAGATTCTCTGCACAGCTTCATTTTTAATTTCCAGAAGGCTGACAGGGCTCATATAAAAATTCTCAATGCAAGGCAGGCATTTCTATCTCAGCAAGAAACAACACAAAATTTTGTCACGATGGAGGTACTGACACAGTCTTAACTGTAATACCTGCCTGACAGCAAGCTGATTAGTTTGCATAAACTTTCAAATTAAGAGACTGCACTGGAGTAATAGAATTATGTACACATGGTTTTCTTTAGGCTTAGTTTCAGTTTGGCTACACGGTAAGTCATTTTTTATTGTTTCACACAGTGTGTTTCCTCAGATATAGGGCAGACTTAACAGTAGTGATTTTTGGTGTTACAACTATACCTCCCAAATCCTAATGATATAATCCTTTTCTAGTTTTGAAAGCATCTTGGCAATAGGTTTTATAGTCTGTCCCCCTCCCTCCCCCACAAAAAAAACCAAACCTGTACAAGAAAAGGATGTTCCATCGATTTAAGTAGGGCCCTTTACCTAGAGCATGGTATGCTACTAAAACTGCACCCTAAATAAGTAAGAGTAGTGTTCTGGTTAAGCAAGAAGTGCCTCCTTTCAAAAAACAGTTGCTCTGCCAGCAACTCTGTTCCATTCTCTGCACCACTTACAGACACTTTAGCTTCCTAATGGTCACCTACCCATCCTGCCAATAATTTTCCCCATGTTTTAGGAAAAATGCCCTTGTCTGTCAGTATCTTAGAAGATGCTTAATATGAAGCATTTCTTCCCATGCTGTCATGCTGTTTCTATAAACCCAGAAGATAAGAGGTTTTTATTCTTTTAAGGATGACTCTCTTCTCATGATCAATGTCACCCTCGAGCCACTGGCAAGAAGAAGTGAGAGCTGCGAAGCGATTACAAAGCGCTGCAAATAGTTAGCAGCCAGGAGTTGTTTTAAAGTTCCATATTTTTATAGCATAAAACCCCTAACAACCTGTATTATATAACTGGCAAATAAAAACAGCTTATATATTTTAGTGGCAAGTAAAACACATTCATATTTTACTTTGGGTTAAAAAGTGCTCTTCTGAAAAAAAATTTTCAGCTTATCCCCAGCACCTGCACTTTGTTTCTCATCGCAGTGAAGTCTCAGAGTATGCAAACTGGATTTGTTTCAGATGAATGAAACCAAAAGTGCCGCTAATAAATGTGTGTCAAAAAACTATTCTTATCCCCATACTGCTTAAACTACGTCTGAGCAACTCTTTGAAAGTCTAGTAAGTCTGTGATATTAAGTAATCAACTTTTTTTAGGACCAGTCCAAAATATTGGTCTACAGCCAAGTGTACCTTTAAGAAAATCCTGTAAGAAGCAATGGAGTAGCATGAATCCAAGTAATGTTCTAAATACTGTTTTGGGCTGGAAATAGAAGAGAGTTTAATACTGGGGAAAAAAAAAAAAATGTTGACATCATAATGAGGCTCCCATCAGTGATGGAAGCAATGTGAGAAATTAGAGAGATAAATGTAAATAACTGGAAACTATTAGAGATTTGGGACAATAGTGGCTTTCCAAGCTAAAGCCATTTACTTGGCTCAATTTGAGGTTCCTAAGAATGATAGAACCAGAAATCAACAGTGCCTACAAATTTCCATTCCTCCCAGTGAAGAAATACATCTCTGGTTTTCAACATAGCATCATTCTGGGTCGACAGGTAATACATCGGTTCTGATAAAGTATGATTCAATTTATGTGCCCTGGTGCCACTAGTGCTATTTGTAGAGCACAAGTATGCAAAAAAATGGCTAATTTAGTAGATCTTTAAAAATAAACAACTGTGCAATATCAATTTCATTATACAATAATTCTACCCTAAGCCTAGTGATTAGTATAGATGCTAGGCTGACAACATCAAAAACAGTGCCCAGAACAGCATGCTTTGCTCATGCTCTCCTGACAGCTTCGGGGACAAACTGTAAGAGTAAGTTCACTCTTCACACAGTAGGGCCATAGATTATTTCCTCAGACAACTGAAGACATGTCACAGTGAGAGTGGCTTTTATCATATGGACGTCTGTCCTGCTGAAACTGCACGGGGGCTACCAACTAATTTCGGATAAACTACTGCAGCCACCAGCTGACAATGACTTCCAGTTGCTGTTGACCTTGGCCATCGTTATAGCAGTGACCTAGAAGAAATGAAAGGCTGTGTCTCGTTACCAAGCCGCTGAACTGTCAAGGCCCATTATCTAATAGAAAAGTTTCTCCTTCTGCAAATAATCTTCAGGCTTGCCTTCACGCAGAAGAAAAAAAAAAAAGTCACTCTGCTGTTTTCAGATGTTACAAGTGTCTCCACGAGAGCTCTTGTATTTTTTTTAATATTGCTGTAAAGAGGAATTTATATATTTCTATTGCTAAATTCTTCTCTGGGATGCACACAAGTGTTATCCCTGAGTAGTCCTGAGTCTGAGCCTGTTTCCATTGAAATCCATAAGAGCAGCAGGCTTTGACCTTAGGTCAGCGTAAGCTTGAGATGATAAATTAATAGGCCTTTATATATAGCTGAGTCAGCCAGAAGTTTTTCCAGAGTGGTAACTGTGTCCCTGTTCTTAAAAGACACTCTTCTCTCCTAATAACCAGACTTTCTAAAAGAAAGCACTCAAAAAATTGCATCCCCTGGATATTTCTGTGAGAAGAAAGACTGCCAGCTCTCTTTGGAAAGGCTGAAGTGTTTTTCATAGCATGCTTTTTGTACTGAGGCTTTCTTCTTGTACCATCTATCCTATTAAAGCTTCTAGTATTCCAGCTTTCACTTCCTAATAGCTTGACTGACCCTCATGCCCACCTCTAACACAAGGAAAAGCAGATGCCACCTTCCTCCAAGGGCCTGCAGTGGGCAGGGTGGTCGTGGCACAGTCACTGTGTCCTGATTTTAGGCAGTGTCACTCCATCAGTCTCTCACAGAAGGACAGAAGGAACTGACAGGGTGCCAATGGGTGCCTGCACCACCCCATAAGGTGCCAGGGAGTTCTTGCAAGGCCTCCTCCTAATAGGGGCATGACAGCCCTTTGTACACAGAACAGTCACAGCCCCTTCTGGCAAGCTGAAGTATCCAACCTGCTCACCACAGAGCAAAATGGAGCATGATGGAAAGGCCTCTACCCATTTCACTTGGCCTTGTTGCCTTTGATGGCACCCCTCTGAATTACAGTCTTGCGTGTGTGCGTGTCTGCTGACTGTTCTGGGGAAAGGGCAAATGCTGGAGATGAAAACCAGTGTTTGTGAAAAGCAGATGTAATAGCATCACCCTCAGCCAGAGCACAAAATGCTTTGTTCTTGGTTGCCTATGATGGTATTAAAAAAAAAGAGCATTGTTTCACAACCCTCAAAATGGGTGAATTAAGAAGAGTGTAACCAGCAGGACAAGGGAGGTTCTCCTCCCTCTCTACTCTTGCCAAATGAAACCACATCTGGAGCATTGTGTCCAGTTCTGGGCTCCCCAGTTCAAGAGAAAGAGAGAACCACTGGAGAGAGTCCAACAGAGAGCTACAAAGATAATTAAGGGACTGGAACATCTCTCTTGTGAGGAAGGGCTGAGAGCCCTGGGGCTGTTTAGCCTGGAGAAGAGAAGACTGAGAGGGGATCTTATCAGTCCTTATAGATATTTAAAGGGTGGGGGTCAAGAGGATGTGGCCAGTCTCTTTTCATTGATGCCCCATGATAGGACAAGGGGCAACAGGCACAAACTGAAACACAGGAAGTTCCACCTAAACATAAGGAAATACTTCTTTACTGTGTGAGGGCGAGCACTGGATCAGGCTGCCCAGAGAGGTTGTGGAGTCTCCTCTGGAGACTTTCAAAACTCACCCAGACACATTCCTGGGCAGCCTGCTCTAGGTGAACCTGCTTTAGCAGGGAGGTTGAACTGGATGATCTCCAGAGGTCCCTTCCAACCCCTGCCATTCTGTGATTGTGTGAATCCCTTTCATCTTTCCTAAATTTAAACAACAAAAACAACTAAAAAAACCCCAAAACCACCACAACAAAAAAACACAAACAAACAAAAACCCCACAATTTTTTCAAAAGTCCTTTTAAAGAACTATTTCTTACTGGTTTCTTGCAATTAAACAAGTAGCTTGTGGCGTTTTAATGCTCTCACAAGCTGGGCAAGTAGGCACATCCTGGATTAGTGTTAAAATACTGGTAGGGCATGTTTGACGCAGAGGGAAAAAGCCTGGATGTGGTTTATGAAGAATAATCTGAAATTTATTTCTACAGATACAGTAAATGCATAATCCCTGGAAACTTTCAAACCATCTAATCACTCCCACATTTGTGTCTCTCAAACACTTGCCTGCATGAACGAAGTACGTTGAAACCCAGCCCACACACACCAGTTGCTCATCTGGGTAGTTTCTGCACGACCAAAGATCCACAGTCAGGTTGCCATTTCCTCCAGGGTTGTGAAGTAAAATTAATAAAACTAATCATTGTGAATATCTTTCGTAAAGCAACTTAATCCATGCTTGTCCTCCCAAAATCTCCATAGGGAGCTAAAACAGTGTTAGGATTACCTTCGTAGGAGGAGAGAGCGTATGTCCTTATGGTCTTATCAAGGCCATAGGCAAAGTCTGCATTTCACAGAGTGAGACCTGAGATTATCAGTACATCCGTGTCTTGTCTATCACACCACTTCAGTTAATAATTCATTTTTAACATCTTCATCAAGTTGAGTATCCATTTTCCAGACAGATTGTTACAGATCCTCCTGCGGAAAGTGTCAAAACCAAATAAAAAAACAAAGCAAAAACAAACAGACAAATAAAACCAAAACAAACAAAAACCAACAACAAAAAAACCTGCCAAACAAACAAACAAAAAGCAACAACACTTTCCAGGTTCCAACATTTAAATGGGCTCTAGGCAAGGACATGATATGCAAAGATTATTAAAAGATACTGCATTTTTTCATTATTTTACATGGTTGTTAGTTAAAGACCAGAAGATGTCTCCTCATTCTTTCTTGAATCCCCAGTTTCATGGACAATAATAACTCAAGGGAAAAAAAACCACTCCATTCTCTACAGCTTCCTAAGAATAGCTGTGCTTATTACACAAGGTTAGTGCACAGAGACCACAAAATCATGTGTTAATCTACATTCTGTAAATGAGAACGCTTCCAATGACTTGGCATTTGCTACTTAATTCTGATTTATTTTTTCTCATTCCTGTAGGACAAAACTTTGTTCCATCCAGTAAGCAGCAGCTGCATAGATTGCAACCCAGCCGAGAAGAAGATTTTCATGAACAGATGTGATCCTTTATCCGAAACTCAACAGTGGATCTTTGAACATATTAATATGACTGTTTTAGAAAAATTTAACAGCAAGCCCAGTTCCTAGAAAGAAGAAGAAAAAAAGAAGAAGAAGAAAAAAAAAAACAGAATAAAATGAACACACCTAATTACGTCCAGACTGCAGACTACATTTTTGCCAGCATCTGGGTCAAAGGAGTCAGGAATTAAATTTCCTAGATCCAGGAAATCTGAGGATTAAGCAAAGGCCACAGCAGGAGCCAGCAGGCTGTCCTCGTGGGTGTACAGTATCTGAAGAACTTGGCCGAGAGCCTCTCACCCAATGCTGCTGAGAACTTCAGGCTGAAAATTCCCTTGCTGGTCGAGGGAAAAAAACTTTGTTTAAAAACTGTTTAAAAGTACTCCGAGTTAATAAAGTAAAGCAAAACTCCAGAGTTTCTCAGGTCAAATCCTGCTGTAGTGAGTAGCTCAGAACGTAATTTGGGGTGGGTATGTGACGTGCGTGATGGCTACAGCAACCTGAAGAAATCCCAGGTTTTAGAACTAAACATGCTGGTAGAAGACTAATGATGTCCCAGCACTCTCCAGATAAGATATATGCTCTGTTGACATTCTCTTAATAAAAGACTGGGTTAAGCAGGTTTAACCCTCAGAACTGCTGCAATTAATTTTAAATACCTCCCTTTTACATTCCATTCATTACCAAAATAGGAATGGTAGAAATCTTAGGGTCTACAATTACCCTGTAGTGAAGCATGAAATCAACTGTGAAGTTTAGCCCTCACATTTTCCCCCTTCAGGAAAAAAAAAAAAAATAGAAAAAAAAAAGTAAAGCAATCAAATTTCTATACATGGTATATTTAGCAATTGTGATTCAAATCCCATTGTCCCACAAGGTGAGATTTTTTTAGTAACAAATATAACAGCAGCAGCTGCAATATAATGGAAGGCTTGTGGACTAGCTATCTTTTCTAAAGGTAGAATCCTTACCAAAGTATAAATTAAATTGAAAATAGGCCGGGAAAAAAAAAGAACATCAGGAGACTAGGAAATAATTAGATACTGCATGCTGAACTAGGTTAGTCAAATTAACATTGGTACACTGCCATCATGGAGAAGTGTGTTGGCTCCCTGCAGTGCAGCTTAAAAGATCTTGCAGTGCTCTTGACAGATAGGAGTGGAGAGAAAAATTGACATGAAACGAGTTGGGTGGTTTCAGAGTTTTGAAATCCCTGATGGTAATCACATGAACTTTCCAGAGTTAGCAAGTGGATGATATTGTAGATTTCATGACAGAGGAAACAAGAAGTGCAAAAAAAGTTAAATGTTACAACGTTTTGGTACTTTAGGCACAATTCAGGGTAGGACAGATTTTTGTCACGCTGATGATCACTGTGGTCCCTCAGACCCATCAGGCTGTTGGCATGAGTGGTCTCTAAAACATGTTTGGGAGGCTTGTGGTTCTTTTCAGCAGAAGTCAGTTAATACTGATGTGTGGAACATGATAGGCTTGGGATTTTCCATGGTAAGAGCAAGTATAAACTTATATCAAGTGAGTATGTGGTCTGCTTGTGCTTGAAAGATGAATTTGCAGATGAAAGTACCATAAATGCAGACAGATCACATCCTCTAAGAGGTGGCTTATAACAGTGCTTTCGGGTTCCAAAAATATCGTATGTAATTAAGTTGCTTATTCTGATTGCTGGAGTGGTGGCTGACTAACAAACACACTGATGTGCAATCTACCCTGTTTTGAGGGATTAGAATGATTGTGGGGTTTTTTATTGCTCCTTAAGCAGTGTTTATCTTCAAAGAGCATTGATTGCAACCAGAGGATGGTTCTCGTACCAGTAACTGTGTGCTGTTTTACAGCAGCACCTTGTAGATTAAGATTGTAGGTCATAGGAACTTCTGAGGTGGCAAAAGATCCTGGCAGCATTTGGGATGCATGCACTTGGAAAATTGTGAAGTGCATCCATACATTGAGCAACTGCTGCAGGTTAGTGAAGAGATCTTTCAGATAATCTGAAAGAAATGAAGAAATGTGTCTATAGAGTTAGACTTCTCACTTCATGGCTTTAAAGTAAGTGAGCTTGTTTAGGTATTGTTTAAATTTAATTTGTAAATATGGTGTACTCGGGAATGGAAGCAACAAGGCTACTGTATAAGGGTACTTCAGATTTGTTTAGCTATCAGTACACAGAACCAGACTAGCCACTGAAGACTGTCAGCCTTCCCAAGTGCAATGCTCACAGCATCTTTTACTTGCAGCCTGAACATGAGAAAGAAGGTTTGGGAAAAAAAAAAAAAAAAAAAAGAAGAAAATGGCTGCCTAAAATGTAAATGCAGCCCTCGAGCTGCTGATTGTAACTGGCCCCAAACTGTCAAAGTCCTGGAAGCAACACTGTATTCCCAAAATAGAGAGGCAAAGGAGAATTGCTAAACCCTCTAAGCAGTTTATGTTATGCACAGATTGGTAAGGTTATATCAGTCAGTGTCTGACTGCATCTCGGTGGTCTGAATTTGAAATGTCTGATGGGAGCTAGGCTGCTGCTCAGGCAAAGAACTTCTATGCCTTTTAAAACGCTCTTTGATTAATACTGCACATCATCTGGCACTGCCAAAGGAAACCTTACCCTTACATGTAGCTGGACACTAATTGTAAGCTTTAGCGGTCCTTGTCAGAAAACAATCCACGTAACTAAGATTAGGATGGTCTGGGGGGGGGGGGAAATATGATCTACATGTTTTCAGGTTTTATGGGCAAAATATAAGAGGAACACATTGGAGTTTGTTGTGAGTCAACAGTGAGCAACTGTTGATCAGTCTGGAAATATGAAGGTTAAATGAAGCTCTGTATATTGAGGAAGTTTAATAAGAACTTGTCACAGTGCAGCATAGAAACACACACACGTGTGTGTGTATACATCTACATATGTATATGTGACCACTAGAAAGAGAGAGATGGAGAAGAGAGGTTTGTTTTCACTTCATGTGCTGATTTTTCAAATATTTAGTATGACCAGAACTGCACAGAAAAGAATGATAGTACACATTAGACTAATAGTGAAGGCAGTTATCTCACTGTTTTCAGCTTAAGCAAATTATTCTTTTTTAAAAAACTGAGGGGGGGGAAAAAAAAGAAATCTAGTATGCAACTTCACCACAGACAACTGTAATCCTAGTGTGGGTAGAAGGTGGCCCTAGGGACAGAGTGCTTCAGAGCTGTGCTCCTGTAACGTTTGGGATGATGGATTCACAAAATGGTTATGACTTGCTAAGCACAGGACTCCTTCAACAGAAAGTGTTATTAATAATAAATTATCATTCCTAACTCTCAGTTAAATTCTGTCTTGGGTGTCCTCCAAAGCTTTCCACTGATAACAGTATTTCATGACTTATTTAACATTCAGAATTTCTTCAAGTCTTCCTGCAGCCGTATTTTTTTTTCCACCCAAAAAAACATCTGAACAACTTGATAGGATGGACAGATTTATCTTCCTCTCATCTTTTACCTGGAGCATTTAGCTTTAATATGCATTTCTTCAAAAGACTTTGAAGTTCCTTCACAGAATTAGGGCTTTTTAAATACTGGAGAGAGTCCTTAGCATATTTTGAATATAGTGCACAGGTAGCAGTAACTGATGTGGACTTACCATTTCAATGGAGCCATATTAATTTGCCCCAACTGATGACTTGCCTCAGTTTTTTTTCAATTAATTATGCTATGGCTGAGAGGGCCTTAATCAACACACCTGAAAAGAATATCTTTGTATCTTCATCAGCACCTACCCTAAACTTTTTCAATTTAAGGTTGTCCGACTCTTTTTGTGGCCAGGAAACTGCTGCTACTGGAGAGAGCAAGAGGAAAAGCTGGAATAAACACAGAGTGCAGGTAAAACTCTTAAAATCACGTGTGTTTCCTTGTGTATATCCAGAATCTGAACTAA
This sequence comes from Actenoides lindsayi, assembly GCA_025331215.1. Taxonomy (NCBI): domain Eukaryota; kingdom Metazoa; phylum Chordata; class Aves; order Coraciiformes; family Alcedinidae; genus Actenoides; species Actenoides lindsayi. The sequence goes on from WTSP01025927.1 coordinate 14,395, forward strand.
ACAGAAGCCTTGGAGGAGAGGGCTTTAAGGAAAGAGGAGGAACTGGGAAAGAAAGCATTTCAGGTGTCAGAGAGCAGCCTTGTTGTAGAGGCACGACAAGGTTTCACTTGTCATTGGGCACAGTCTTACCTCAGGAAAACGAGGTTGCTTTGGAATAAACGTTTCTGCAACAGTATGGATATTTAAATGATATAATGCATCCTTCCTGGGTGTTCTCAGTTTATGAATAAATGCTCTGTAGCTACTGAACTAGGTCTTCCTTATGATAAAAAGATAGAAGACTAAGCTTGAAAGGAAGCTGACAAGCACTTAACCTTTGATTACTGGCAATTTACCAGGCATCAGTGTCTCCATGACATCAGTGAAATCAGATGCCAAAGAAGATCATAGGAAAAACATATATATAAATAGCTTAACAGAATTGATTTGGTGGTTTGCACCTCTGCAAGAGTGGATGTCACCTTTGGGTAAAAAAAAAAAAACAAAAAAAGTCTTCATAATCAGAATTCATTTGCATTTTTACTGATAACTTCTGCAAGGAACCCGAGGGAGTGGGACCCTTTTAACCTACCCAGACTGACTGAGGATGGAAAATTTTCGGAAGGCAGTATTGGGAGGCTTTTAATGTGGCTGCCACCAGGGGTGTAGCCATTTTATGTTTAAAGAGCATCAATTTTTAATGCTGTTATTCCAGTGGTTTTCTGAAAAATGCAAGATGTACATTAAAAAAAATAATAATATATTTATTAATCCATTAAGGTTATTAGGGAAACCATTTCAAAACCCTTGAAAATATAAAAGATGATCAGAAGTAGCTTTTTTTATAGGTGATATTAATATTATAAAGTTCATTCATTCATTTGTTTAACCCCTTTCTAAATCTGTTCTATATAGCATCTTAGAAAGAGAACAAGGGTCCAAGGGTGCTTTTACATAACATTTTTAGGACCTTGTCCTGTCTGACAGAAAGTTTTGAAAGACCTTTACCAAATTAGTAAGTCTAAACCAAAAGGTAACACAAAACCCCAAGAAAAAAATATCCAGCTATTATGTTTAGTGTACCAAGAGATGTTGCTAAACTTCATGTTCTAAAATAGTATCCACTGACTGGGAAATTTTAGATGAATAAGTAATATAGTTTGGTGAATCTTCAGTGTCTAGTGCTTTCTATTTAAGGTTTTTGACTCTTAAAAAAAAAAAATAATCTAATTTTAGTGAATCTAGATAGTTAGTTGCTGACAGGAGAGTTTTTTTAACCTCATGTAATACATAATTCTGTCCTGTAATCTCACATTTCCATGTTATACTTCTGAGTGCACTGGACTGAAGATCTAGAAATCTAAACTTAGGGGTGAGGGGAAACCCCTAAAAGCTATCTAAGGAACCTGTGTAAAAACAAACAATGAAGAGGTTTAGCTAGAGATGGTCGAAAAAATGCATCACATTTCCAAAGCTTCAGCAGCATTCAAAAAATGCATTTGCTCTGTGCAGTGGTTTTCTGTTCTTTCAGTGTATCATTACTATCAGTGATACTGCTCCTGAGGCATGACTTCTGAAAATTATGTACTATCATTTGGCACAGTAGATGGACAGCATGGTGCCAGGGGAAAAAAAAATAAGTAAATCCTCCCTTTCTAGGAACGAATCCTGAAAAAAAAAAATGTATTCAAACATAACAGTGTGGTATCCCTTATGAGGAAACTTTCAAATATCTAAGATCCTTATATTAGTATTTTTTGTCTTTTTTATGGGACCTGGTAGTTCAGTAGCCCTCGTGAAAACAAAGACAACAGGGGAACAAAGAGGACATGGGTTAAAACAATAGGCATTTGTGGTTACCTAAAGGTGTCATGTCCACACCACCTTCAAGCAGGTGAATTATAAACAAATAAAAGTTTGTTTCTTTTGTATGGCCACCATGGGGGATGCCCAGCTTCACGGAACATATGAATGAGAAGGAGCCTTGCAAAGTGGGCCAGCAGGAAAGCTGGTAGTCAGCAGAAAATGTAGAAAAAGTCACAATGATGCATTTTAGAGACGCAGATGAACAGGGCATGAAGATGGATATCACAGACAGTGTAAGGGATGTGAAGGGAGCTGCAATGAGGCAAGTCTGGTAAGTGGCATTATCTAAAAGACATTAAGACCTAGGAAAGGAAAACTTGTTCCTCGTTAACCTTAGCCCTCGTTAACCTTGGCAGTGCCCCTAACGCCTTGTCAAAGCATTAGCTGATTTAATTAAGTTAATCCTTCACCTCTCCCAGTAAATGACTCAAGATGGAAGGAATCAGCCCAAGCAAATTTCTGTTGATCTGCTTGGAGCATCTAACTGGCACAAAACACCACTAGGCACAGTTTGGTCAAAACCCCCAGCTGGCACCAGAACTAAAACAATATTATCAGCCTGAAAGATCTGCAGGCTTCTGGCATCCCTCTGTGAAAAAAAAAAAAAAGGTTCCCCTTGCCTAAAAGAGTGATTGATGGTAATGATCCTAGATTAAGAAGATCAGGAATGGCGAGCTTTCATGAAGGTGAAAGGCCAAATGGTGAGATTAGGAGTTGGCAGTTTAAAGGAAAGAGGAAACAAGCAGGAACTGGATTTAATTCTGGATATGAAGTAAGTATGACCCACAAAGGTCAGCCTCTGATAATTTTGGATACCTCTTCCTACCAGGGCTTGCATATTTTATTTTCATTACAAATATTCAGGAGCTGAGAGGCAACCTGTTCCACTCCCTCCTGCAAAAGACTTAAATTTAGTATAAAGAGAGTGGCATTTCAGTTATTTTCTTTATTCTTTTTCCTGTTTGGTGTTTCTTCCCTTATGTTGCCTCCTCATCTGCAGGATTCTGCTAGAATGCTGGTCCTCTTTCTTCCTTCCTTACTGGCTTGTACTGATAGGTGTTTCTGCTGTTGCATATCAGTATCTCGAGATAAGAGTGACTAAAGATGCTTTGATCTTCACTTGGCAGAGCCACAAGCCCTTCTGCCTGGGGTACTTTGCTTGCTGCTGTTTGTGCTAGCAGAGGGGTGGAGGGGAGAAACGCACCTGAGGAGAAGGCAGCAGTTCTGTCCTTGTGGAAGAGACATAGCACAGACAGACAAACACCTTTGAGGGGCAAAATTGCATTGGGGATCTACTTTCTCACCCATCTTCAAAATTCAGTGTTATGCAGAGAAGGGAATATGTAAGAGCAGAACCTTCTTACTCAGCCTGTATACTTCTTACAGATGTTTACAAGCAGCTGAACTGAACTTTGGCAAGCAGGTTTTAACTTGTGGTTATCTGTATTGAGCTAACGTAAATACAGGAAACTGAGTTGGAATTATATTAAAATGTGGTTCGTATAAGCCACCAAGGGGTCAAAACAACTTTAACTGAAGGCATTGTTTCAAATCTGAACTGGATGTTTATTCCCTGATGAACGCATGATACAGGTTAACCTCTAGTCAAGCTGCAGAGAGTCAGAGGGGCTTCTTCTTACAATACAAAGAAGAGAGAGATTGGCCAACGTGCAGCAGCTTTTGCTTTCATCTCTACAGGGCTCAGGTTTATTCCCCAATATGTCAGCAAAGTTAATATCTATTAAAAGATATCCCCATGATTTTCATTATCAAAGCTGCATTTGCAGAGCTGGCAGTGAAACATCGTCGTTTCTCTCCTATCAGCAAAGAACTCTTTCAGTTGATTCCTGTTTGGTTTTATACACCTCCAGAGTAATTTATTTGTAACTAAAATGTGGATAGAAATTGTACCCTGTCCCTTGTGAAGGCTGTATAAAAGCACTGTTAAAAGGACTGTCAGCCAAGGAAGAGGGATTCTGTATAGAAGAAAATGAAGCCCCCCTGAAGTTTGTTTTCTTTTATTCCAGTCATATCAGCCTCCAACTTGCAGCTACTGCTCTACAGGGAAACATATCATAGTAATCTACACCTGGAAGGATAATGATGCTTCATCAGGGCTCTGCTGCCAGTTTTCCATACAAATACGTCCTGCAGCTATATAAACCTGTTCTTTGGGGTTAGGGGTCTTTCTCCACAGTTGCTGTCCCTGCAAGGGGCACACACTTTCTGACTTTGGCCTGACCTGCAGTTTTCCACCTCACAGACTCCGTTGGCTGAAGTAGCTCAGTATCAACCAGCTCTCCTGATGATATGGTCCATTGCACATCCCTTTAAGAACTTCGCAGCAGTCCAGTCCACATAAACACACACATGTTTTACCAAGTGTTAGGTTGCAAAATAGAAGTTTGTGGTCCCTTATGAGCCTCTGAGATGCTTCTATTTATTAACTAGCCTTTTCTGATGGTTAGAGTGTTTTCCAGGCACCTCTGTGAATAAACACCCTTTCCTGCAGGTATCCTGCAAAATATCCATTTCTCTCACTTTTCTGAGAGTCTGGAACTGAAGCCTTCACTTGCTGTTAAACAACATTCAGGACAAGATATTCCCTGATGATTCAAGTAATATAAACTATTTCTAACGGGCCAAGAAGAGCTGAAGACGACTTTGTGCAATCCCTATCCAATGTGCTAGTAGACTAAGGCAGCCAGTGATGAGCTGGGCTTTTAGGCAGCTAGCAGAGCTCGAACAACTAGTAAGACAGAGTTGTCTAATTTTCTGGGTATCAAGGTTGGTCAAATTATTTGGTTATTGTAATTTAGGAACTATATCTCTCTGAAAAAATGGGGAAAGTATTTTCAGGTGTGTGCATTTGAAGTATTATACAATAGATTACAATTAGTAATACATATAATAAGTAAAGGAAAACATACACTCTGTGCTGACTAGTCTGAGATAGTTGGCTTAGTTTTATTAAACAACAGCTGTAGGAGCTTGGACCAACTTACTGATGCGTTAACATAATGTTTTCAAGACATGCTTAAAGGATTTGCAGAGAGCACATGCCTGTAAATTACTGTAATTTAGAAGCTGAACTATGGAATAAAAATTGTACACCTGTCCTACTTTATATTTGGATGTATTACGTGATGGAATACAAAGGCTAAGACTGCTAAAGTACAGTTAAAAAAAAAAACCAACAAATTACCATGATCTGAATTAATAAATACCTCTCAGAAGTTACAAGATTAACGTTTCAATTTGTTGTACATCTGCTCCAGCTAAAATAACGTGTTGTGTCGAGTGGGTAAAGGACCAGACAAGCTCAACCAGCTGCAAGGGTACCCAGGTCTGTATGGCTGCTAGCCATTCCCACAGCCTCTGGCCCCGTAGTATCAAGAGAAAGAGAAACCAAAGTCTTCCCCAACAAAAAGCATTCTTAGCCCCTGCAATATCGTAACTCATATCTTGAATGGCCTCTTCAATAAGAGGCAAATACAGAAGTGAGCACAAAAGCTTTGTGCACACGTAATGGTCCTCACGTGAGGAGTAAGGAAGCATTGAAAAAGTCGTCGACAACTCGATTCTAGTGAAAAGTCCTCTGAGTTGTATTTGTCCCCCTTCCATGGGAAAAAAACACAACCAAACAAAAACAACAACAACAAAAAAACCCAAAACAAAACCAAACAAAAAAACCCACAAAACTTCAACCTACTGAAGTGGGTACCCACACTGCAGAAGTTTAGGAATCATATAGAAGAACTGTAAGAGTCATTCAAAGGCTGAAAGAGTCTCCAAAGACTAGGAAAGGGAGAGTTGCTTATTACCTATTATTTTATTTATCTTTAAAAGAATTTTTTTCTTTTTTTATTTGCATCTCTTCTGCCCTACAACTTAATTTTATGCATGCCCAGATACTTCACTTCTGTACCTCTATTCTAAAACTTTCTAATCTAAATTAGTTGGTTAACTTAATCTCTGACATCCACTACATATGGCAGAGTTGTGGTAGGATTTAACTGGGCACAATTGAATTCTTACTTATTCAGGCAGCTTTCTGAGGGAGCAGTTAAAGTGAATAGTACTTCTGAAGACCTCTGACCAAGAAAAGCAGTAAAAATAAGAAAACTATAAACATGAACTGAAAATACACCCCTGTTCCTTGTCTAGAGAGTTTAAAAGGGTGCTGTAGTCAAATGCAAGCTGAAGACATCCCCAGCTAAAGAGTAAAAAAACAAACCACACACACACACAAAACCCCAAAACATAAAAAAAACACCAACCCAACACAACAAATAAACAAACAGGGCCAAAACTTATTTTCTACCTAAACTTTCCAGAACTGTGATAAACTGAAATGGTGATTGTAACAACAAAACATAATTCAAGTGAGGGGGATTTTATGAATAACAAAAAACTCTATTAAGTCCCTAATGGGGCTGGAGTCATTCATGTTATAGGAACTACCCCTTGGCAAGGGAACAACCAGGAACAAAGAACAATTATTATTGAAAGAACAATAACATGCTAGAGATACATCAAAAACAATTGGGCGTTATTTTTAACATAGCCTAGAGTTAAACATAGAGAAACAACAGAGGACTCTTCCCTTTGCATCATTGAAAGTTCACAGCCTGGGGAAAGCACCGTGTAGAAAGAAACCAGAGATCCTTCTGCGAATTGAGTATCAATTATCTCATTACCTTTGATAACATCAGGTGCAAACCTTCAAGGAAAAAGCTTTAGAAAGCTTTTGCAGGCAAGGACATATCAGGAGAGTAATAAGACTTGAAAAGGGAGAAAAGAAGGAGGAGACTGTCTCTGGTCTGAAGTGAGTGGCTTATCTTAGTGATAGGGACAGTGATGGGCAGGAGTTACACCGTGGTTGGACAGCAGTTACTGATGCACGTTTCTCAACTCAGAATGCAGCATTTCAGAAGGGGAAGAGGGACAAGGAGGCTGAGTGGGTCTCTACTTTGACGTTTCTACTTCAAGGCTGAGATGTTGCCACACACATTCCTGCTGGTCTCGAAGCGCAGCAGCATCCAAAACTCCTGTACTCTCTCTGTTCTCCAGCAGTGCCTGCAGATGGGGAAAGGCGAGGGCAGCTTGTGATCCTCCCGGCTGGGCAGCTCTTTCTGCAGGAGGGAGGTTGCTCAAGAGAGGGGAGGTCAGCAGCATCTACAAGCTTTCTGCCTTCGTGCTCCATGCTAGCAGCAGCTGTTTGGAAGTGCTCTCAGAGTGCTTCTGCCCACAGCCTGAATTTCCATCCTGAAAAGCCTGTGACAACACCAGCTCACGCAGTAGCTCTGTGCATTAGCTGCCCGTTAGTTTGCTCGACGGTGCCACTTACATCCCTGCTTCCCTGGCTGGTAATTCCCTGCACCAGTCAGAGATGTGTTGCTCATCTGCACAACTGGTAATGCTATGAGCTCTGGTCAACCAACTGCCCCAGGAGGGTGGGAAGGAGAAACAGCTGTGCACTCCCAGTCAGCAGCAGGGGCTCCTCGTTGGTTTTGAAGCAGGATTGTAGTGACCTTTTCAACTGGAGGTCCTGGGGAGCGGATGCAGAAGAGGATGTCTCGTGGAGGTGTATTTGTTTGGATTACTCTAATTTGATTTTTTGTTGTTGTTGTTGGCTTTTGAGATGGGAAGAGGGGATAGGGATCAGGTTAAATATTTTTTTTTCTTGAGAGATATTCACCACCATCTTAGTTAAAGGTGTCTCCTGATTTAGAACTAATAAGCTTCTACTTTAAAGGAGTGACAGGGTAAATGTTCATTCTAGCAGGGGGAAGCAAAACTAGCTCCCAAAAGGCAGGCAGACAGACAAGCAGGAAGAGCTGAGAAAGCACAGCCAGGGGACTAACCCCAGCAGTAACACCTGAAATTAATAACTCTCAACCCTTTGCCAAAGAGGTTGACTCAGTAGCTACTGCTTGAAGTAGATGAGAAGATGGGCACTATGTCTGGATTACTTGTCTATCCTTGTCTCCTCGGAGCTTCCCAAAACCCAAATGGAGAGCAGGAAGCCACTCATCAGTGGGCATCCCCTAAATGCCTCCTTAGGACACCCCACACACTTCAGGTGACCCAGAAGGGTCCATGCTGGCAGCAGCAGCACCACCAACCAGCACAGGAGGTTGCAGTTAAGGGGAACTGCTGCTTCTTGAGCAATCCCTTATCTCCCAGCTCCTTACCAATCAGCACACAGCAACAGACAATACCAAAAGCCTCATAGAAAGCCTTTACAAATTTATTCTTGAAGGGGTGTGGGAAGGTTCAGTTGTTTTGCTTCAGGGCCTTCTGTATTTCCTGATTCATGACCAGCTGTGCCTCCAACATCTTCATGCCAAGAAACCTGCAATTGCAGCCTTCTAAGAAGATACGACTCTGTCTCTCCAAGCACTGGGACATGCAACTGAAAGGAGACCACACCAACCCAAAATCAGGTCAGTGACTAAACTACATGATATTGGCAAATCAAGTGTCAGTACCGTCATGGAACTCGTGAAGTCATCTGCAGTTGTTGCTTAGACCCAAGAGCCAGAATTATCTATTTAACTGTTTCTAAAATAGCAGGTAGAATCAGAAAGGAAAGGTGGGGAAACAGAATTGCAACAGGGTCCACTGAGAATGGAGAGGTTTTTTTGCTACTAAGAGCAGATGAATATGTTACCAACAAGAGATGCTAGCTGACTGGTACATAGGTCTTAAACAACTGTGGACATAGGACTATAAAAATTCATGGCAAGCTGCATCTGCTGGTTTCAGTCTGTTTCTTCTAAACAGTGTGCTGTAAAATTAAGGTGTGTGCCCTTGACCTTTTAGGAGCTCTGATCTGCTTTTCAAGGCTTTAGCTCAAGAAGCTACAGCTTGCCATATCTGCTTGCTGGATGCTTGCAAAGGATGATGGTGCAGTGTGTGCCTTGCCAAGCAAAGGTAAAATGGCATGGCTTCCCATCCCACCTGGCTGTCAGCACACCCAGTGTTATTTGTGTCACCGCTGTCCTTGTTGCCATTTCTGCTAACACAAGGAGAAGGCACGTTTGGGTTTTTTTTGCAGTACCAGCAGTCTCTTAGGCTGATAGGCAGCATGGCATGGCCTAGGTGAGCTACAGGATGGCTTTGCAGGTATCACCTAGCAGAATATGTAGGAAAATGTGATACCATGCAGCAGGCTAACAAACATTCCTCGTGTAACTTTATGTATGTGTGTGCTATTAGAAGACAGTTCAGTACTTTGTTAAAAGCTTTGAGTACAGCATCCTGCCTTTTCCCTCTTTCCGACGTAGCTTTTACATTAGGAAATACAAAGTGCTAGAAGAGCAAATATTGGCTTAGGAGCTACACATTTCCAACTCCCAGTTAATGAAAAGCAAAACTCAGAAACCTCATGTCCTTTGTGCAAGCTCCTTTTGGTATAGGGGATGTTGCTGAATTTTTGTTCTATGCAGAAAAAACATTCTCTTGCACCAGTCTTTCATCTGACCCGTTACTGAGACAGTCTTCAACCACTTTACTCTTAAAGGCCTGAAGCTGTGGTGATTCTCAGGCCAGGCTTCTCAATGCATGGGATGAAATTAAGAGAAGTCTAGCCATGAATAAGGTCTGTACCTCTTTCCGTTCCTCTGAGAGCCTCCATCAAAGCAAACCTAAAGTAAAATATGTCGCTTGCAAGGCCTGCGTTTGAAGCGAAGTGAACTCAACACTTCTTCTATTATTTGCCTGCCACAATATTCTTCGTGTAGCATCTGAGCACAGTGGTTGGCATAAGCAAATATTGCAGCTCATTTTTTTTAAAAAGCATGTGTTATATCAGTGATAAAACACTTTGCATTACAGATGAAGAGACGACAATATTTCGTTAAATATTTACCTAGAAAAGCAGAGATTTACAGACAATTTAACAGCAGTTTAAGACTTTTTTTTGTCAGTATGTGTATGCATTTAAAGCTTACAGCTTTGTTTTTACCTAAGGTTTTCATTTGTGTACTAGGTAATTTTCTTCAAGAAAAAAGATTAGATTTTGACTAGCTGGTATCCTTGAGTTTATATTCTTCCAAAAAGAAGTAGTGATTTAGAACTGAGCTTTTATAGCATGTAAGGCATGTTTAACTTCTCGTGGAGTTTTTTAGTTATTTTTTTTTAATAGATAATAGTTTTTATTTGCTTTTCTGGAAAGGATTAATATAAGTTTCTAAGCGTTCTGCTTTTAAGCAAGGTAGAAAACCTAACAACTTTGTTAGTTTAGTGGCCTTAGACCATCCACCAAACAGGAACATTTTCACTCAGAAGGGAACTTAGCCCCTCTCGTTCTCCCTGACTCCAAAAAAAAATTAAAATAAAAATCATGTAGAGGCAGTAACAAGAGAGGGGAGGAAGTGTCAGGGAGTAAGAGAGGATAGGAAGACCCCAGTTAACATATAGCCCTTGGGCAGACTCGTGCAGTCCCTTGGTCTCACAGTGTCACGTAAGCAGTGCGAACTGGTGCAAGGGAGTTTTGTGCTGCTGCCATTAGAGCGCATCTGGTCCCCAAAGTGAAGATGTTCCCATGAGCAAAGCTGAACCCCAGAAAAGGCACCTGGGCTCTGCGGTGCCAGACAGCTTGTGAATCTGACTGTGAACTGCAGCTGCTCATGTGGCGGTGGAAAACGAGTCTGCTAGTTCTTAATGACGTACAGTTTACAAGGAGAATGCCTACTGGGGCTTGGCTTCTCTCCAGCAAGATGGAGCTCATGGAGCTGCTGTAACTCCCCTTGCTGGGTACACTACTACACCCCATGCCAAAGCACATGCTCTCATGCCACAGTGAAGTTAAGTAAGTATAGAAGAGCTCCAAAAAAAACTTTTGAGTTACTGAAGCGACCGAAAAGTGACTTGCACCATAAGCCACATATCTACATCAAAGGATGCCGTGTCAGATAACCCAGTCAGCCTATATATCCTTGTGATACCCGAAGGCTTCCTCTAGTTACCATCTTGTGGCAGCAATGCCTCGGAAGAAAGTTCGCAAATGTTTTGGCTCGAGCAGGAGCCCGGGGTCCCACTGCCATAGCAACAGAAGTGCTTCCTGCTGAAAGAGCTGGCCAAGTCCAGAAAAGGTCACCAGAGACCTTTATAAACCCCGGGAAGCTTTATCCTCAAAGAAAGAGGAAAGAGGCACAAGCCCAAAGCTGGAAAGACAAAATGGTTTGTCAGTGGCAAGCATCCAAAATTCACCCGGGTACCTCATAAAGTATGTTTTTCATGTGTTTGTATTGATTTTAGGGCTGAGTTCTCAGCAGGTTTTTGGGGAGCAAGGATAGGAACTTTTCAGTTTTCTTCAGCTGCCACAGCTACAAGGACTGAGGCCTTATGGTAAACGCCCCAGAGCTGCAAAAGCTGGCATGAAAAAGGAGAAAAAGATCCTTCTTTTGGCTTCTTTTCTGCACTCTGCCTCTGCAGCACTTGGCAGAGCAGACGTAAAACATGGCACGCTGCTTTCGGGGATGCCGGTTACCATTCCAGATCTGGGGTTGTCAGAGACAGCTTAGTACCACTGCTTATGATGGGCTGAAGCTGTGGGAACTTCTGAGTCCCATTTCTAAATCCAGGCAGGCTCATCCTCTGGTTGGAAAGGTTTTTAAAGAATTACAATTGTTTATGCACGCTGTCGCACTGTATATAATTGCAGGAGTTCACTCTTGCATGTTTAAAGCATTTGTTTAACACTTCCTTAAGCCTGCATAAACTATGTCTGTCGATCACTATTTTGAGAAGAAAAGCTTTTTTTTTTTTTTTTAATAAATGTTGCTGGAGATAACACCAGAGGAAAGGCTGAATGCACAGCAGCAAATGCAGCCTGGCTCGCTGACCTGAAATGCTGTGCTAGCCAAGGAACAAAAGCCTGACTCTGGGCTCTTTCTCTTGCCTCTCTTAAAGCAGCTATGCCAAGTCACATCACTGGGCAGCAAAACGAAGTGAAAAAAGACAAGCACACACACACATACCCCATCCTTCTGTATTTAAAGAGGCTAAAGTAAAAGGTGCTGGATGGGAATGTGTATCAAGGATTCAGCCGCATCCTGGGTACTGCAGCCTCCTCTACTCCCACTGCATATTAAGCAAGTAGGTGATTCTGCATGCAGGGAAATTTCTCTTTGAAACAAAACCACTTTTAAATACCTACAGAGCATGCTTGGTGTTAAAGCCGTATTACTAAGAAATTAAGGGTTTAAAAAACAATTATAAAATCATAGTTGTTACAAGGAAGACAAATAGGGAGAGCATAGATAAGACCAAAGCCTTCTAAACACTTCAACATGTGGAAATGCTCAACAATATTAACTATATGCTTTATCTTTCTACCTGTCACTTAGCTTTTCATGTCTATCTGTAATGCAGGTTCTTCTTGTAGCCCTAACATTTTCCAGTCTTTAAAAAGTCTGCAGCTAACAGTTTAATTTATTTTTTTTTCCTTCAGGGAACAGTTAAATCCAATCAGTGGGTATTGCTGTCTTAATTATGGAAAAGCCAATACACTCACAAAGCTTTAGGCAGCATGAAGAACAGACCCAGCACAAGCCTTAGTACCTTGGTTATCACATGATGACTTAGGCATATGTGTAACTTCATGATAGCAAGTCAACTACCCCTTAATCCCTGAGGAAAGGGGAGGGCAAGGGAGGCCATGTGTGAAAACCTATACATGTACTAGATAGCTGCTTTTTTTTTTCCTCCCTTCCAGGATAATTGCATTTCATTCTTATTCTCCAGTTATTTGTGATTACATTTCACATAGCTCGTTATTAATGGAATCGGATAGTTAAGCAAAAAGCTGCCAATGAGGCAAAAACTTGGAACTCAGAATGTGGTGTATAGAGGAAGCAGCAGAATAATAAGCATTTTTTTGGAATGCCAAGTGCTTGATTTGATTAGCTCTGAAGAAAATAGCAGGATGAGAGGTGGTTTAGTTGTGCCAGGGAAGGCAGGTAAAGGAGGAGAGAAAGCAACAATACAGGACTGCGCCCTGGATCACATCGGGGGGTGTTAACCTGGTGTTTCAGATTGATGGCTGTCCCACAGCACCCCAGGAGAGCACACACAGCAGCAGGCGTGGACGGAGGAGTGCCAGGCTTACCTTAGGTAATGCAAACACTCCCGGACCAACTGGTGCGATCAATGAAGCTCACCCACCTTGTCTGGCACAGCCAGCCAGCCACGGGTCGCACCGGTGTACCTGTTCCCCAGCATCAGTGCGATACTGAACAAAGACATCTGAGCTTAGGCTCAGCCAGCTTAAGCTTAGGCTTAGGCCAGCCTAAATCACAAGGTCAAGCATACGACAGGCAATAATTAGATGCTGCATAGGCTTGCTTGTCATGCACCTTGGTGTGAAATAATAACACAAAGTACAACATACTATGAAATGTCAGGAACAATTATGACAACGAACGCCAACCCAGCATTTTAGTCACTGGTAACTTGAATAAATGTGGCACATGAGTCTACCGTTTGGGATTGGACCGAAACTTTCCATAAGAGATGTACAAGTTACTGCCACTTAAGGCTTTACGTAAGATATCGGGGAGTTGCTGCCACTTATCAATGGAAATGTTGGTCAGGCACAGAAGGGGAATGAGTCGCCTGATAAAGGAATGCGTAGCACAAATATTTTATGCCTACAAATACCAAGTGCTGACTGAAGGCAAACTGAACAAAAAACAGCAGAGCGTATCAGCTGCTGCTAAGGATGACACGCCCTTAGGTCATAAAGTTGCATGGTGAGGGTAGATGTTCACAACCTCCTCCAGCACAGCCAGTAACTTGGAAGAGAAAAGGGTAACTGCACTGTAAAGGATGCATGCTTTGAGCACCGTGTTTACAAGCCAGCAGCACAAAGAAACCGATTTTTTTTGGAAAATCTTTTAACTCTAAAGAGTAAATCTTTAAAGCAGCGCAAGGGAGTCGTGCACACAAATCTCATTATTCTGAAAGCTGCTTAGAAACTTTAGCCCTTAGAGTCAACATACCATGATGCATTCAGAAGTACAATTTCAAAGAGTTACAATTGCTTTTAACAATTAGCTAATTTAAAAAAAAAATAAAAAAAAAAGGGGAAGGAAAAAAAGGATTTAAAAGGATTTAAAAGTAAAGAATTATGGAGGGGTTATATGTTAAGAAGGAGGTAATTGAAAGGGATTGAGAGGGGTACAGTAGGAAATGGATGTGGTTAAGGCATTTGCAAGATTAGCTGAAAAAAAAAAAGTCTGGTACAACTGGAAATAGGAAGCCAAATCCTAGGACAAATGAATATAGTTCCTTTGATGTATTTAGAGCTGCACGATTTATACATACTCAGCATCTGGCCTGTGGACCTTAAAAACGATTTGGTAAAAATACTGATGAAAACTTATTAAAATACCAACCAGAAAAAAAAAAAAAAGTCATATATAGTATTTGATGTACAAAAGGTTCTTCTATTTTCAGAGATGAAATACCCAGTCAAAGGTGCTTAACGGCTGCAGGTATTTCAGCCTCAGGGGTCTTAGGGAATTAAGCGACTTAACAGTAATGGAAGCTGTGACTCGCTACAGAAGCTGGGTTTTTGAAAACAAAAAAAAATTGTCACAGGATTTATTACTGCTTTAGAGATGGACTGTGAGTTTGAAACTCATTTTCAAATGTATCGTCAAGGAAGCGGGATGATATGAATGTTAAAACTCGGGGAGGAGGAGGGGCAATTGGAGGTGATGAGGAAAGATCTGGCACGCAAACGATACCGACTCTAATTAGTGCAGATACATCTTCGGAAATTCCTGAGGGTTTTCAGGGTTTTTTTTTTCCTATGAAAAAAAACCATATTGAAACACACGGGTAAGTAGGTTGCGTGTGCATGTGCGTGCGTGCTTGAGGTCTCAACTTCTTCCAGGATTAAGAGACTGTAAGTATGTGCACCGTCCTGTAGTAACAGACTGGACTAGTCTGTGCTAGGCACTGAGCAAACACGGGACAAAGATACACAACAGACAGCGTACAGAGCGAAAACACAGCAGAGGAAGATAACTAAAGAGACGAACCAGGTCAGCACGACACTACTCAAACTTTGCACTCCCTTGCCAACCCTGCAGAGCTCCTAGGATCTCTTTGCATTTTCCATACTGAAACTGCAAAACCAGAAGGTGAGGGAATCTCTGTCAAAAAGCATCATCTTTACCTCAGTACAACACACATCGGGATGATCATCCCCAAAACCCTCCAGCTTATACTTGGTGGACAGTTGGGTGTGTTCAAACCATTATGTGAAAATTTGTCAGCTTGATTTCTGCCACTTCTTCAGAGTCCAGGTGTTGGCACATTTAATAGGAGGACTGTTGTAATGAAGGCATGTGCTGTTGTGTGGAAGTGAGGAACCTCACAGTCATAAACTTGGGCAGGGTGTAGGTATTTGTTAAGGACTTTTCCTGTCAGAAGTTCTCGAATGATGAGAGTCATCTACTGAATCTCTGTCCTGTCCATATATTTAGCTTCGTCAAGGGCAAATCATGCCTGACTAACCTGGTGGCCTTCTATGAGAAGGTCACAACATCAATAGATGGGGGAAGAGCAACCGACATCATTTAGCTGGACCTGAGCAAGGCCTTTGACACTGTCCCACATGACATTCTGGTCTCCAAGATGGTGAAACATGGATTTGATGGATGGACAATTCAGTGGATAAAGAACTGGCTTGATGGCCGTTCCCTAAGAGTGGTTGTCAATGGGTCAGTATCCAAGTGGAGACCAGTGACAAGTGTAGTCCCTCAAGGATCAGTACTGGGACTGGTCTTGTTTAATATCTTTGTCAGAGCCATGGACAGTGGCATTGAGTGCACCCTCAGCAAGTTTGCTGACGATACCAAGCTGTGTGAGGTGGCTGACACGTTGGAGGGAAGGGGTGCCATCTAGAGGGACCTTGACAGGCTGGAGAGGTGGGCCCATGCCAACCTCATGAAGTTCAACAAGGTCAAATGCAAGGTCCTCCATCTGGGTTGGGGCAATCCCAGGCAGTGATATAGGCTTGGCGGTGACTGTCTTAAAAGCAGCCCTGAAGAAAAGGACTTGGGAGTGCTGGTGGATGAGGAGCTCAACATGAGCCATCAGTGTGCTCTTGCAGCCAAGAAAGCCAATTGTATCCTGGGCTGCGTCAAGAGAAGCATAGCCAGCAGGTCGAGGGAAGTAATTCTCCCTCTCTACTCTGCTCTCGTGAGACCTCACCTCGAGTACTGCATCCAGTTCTGGAGCCCCTATTACGAAAAGGATATGGATGTGCTGGAACATGTCCAGAGAAGGGCCACAAGGATGATCAGAGGGCTGGACCACCTCTCCTGTGAGGACAGACTGAGAGAGTTGGGGTGGTTCAGTCTGGAGAAGAGAAGGCTCCGGGGAGACCTTATTGTGGCCTTCCAGTATCTGAAGGGGGCTACAAGAAAGC
>WTSP01025930.1:0-12538 GCA_025331215.1 Actenoides lindsayi
ATGTTCTGCCTGAAAGGTGAGGGTGCCGCCTCTTCCAGACAGACCTTTCCTTCTGCGGGAGGAGGGATTTTAGAATGTAAATGTAACCCTTTAAAAAAAAAAATATATATATATCTATATATATCGATATATATATTCAGTGCGTTGATGAGAGAAGGTATGAATCCGCCGTTTCTTTTGTTCCTGCGAGCAGGGAGCGGGGCATCGCTGCCCGGCGGGAAGGGGCCCGGCTGCCGGCAGACAAAAGGCCGGGCTGGCTCCGGGGGTGCGGGGGCCCGAGCGGCGGGAGCGCTGTGCGCCCCGGGGCGGGGGGAGGCTCCGCATCGCCGCGGGCACCGCTGCCGTGGTTTACGGCGTAGAGCATCGTTACTGGCGATCCCGCACCGGGAGTTTAGTCACCTTTATCCGGTTTTGCTCCTTTTTTTTTTGGATGAAATGTCTCGATGTGACGTGCCCCGAGAAGAGCTGGTTGTGCTGTGGTGGTGCAGGCGCCTGATGGAAACTCCAGCTGCTCTGCCGGGTGATGCTTCCTCTCGTTTGGAGATGGTGCAGAGCTGTCTGGACAAGAGGGGTTTTTTAATATCCAAATATAAATATATTTCATATTTTTAATTGGTCGTCTTAAGAACGTGGTTCTGAAAACCACGCTTATTATTTTTGTTTAACGTCCATATTCCCGTTTGTACTCAACATCGATACTACTACTGCTGCTGCTCTTGCCGAAGTACAGTTGTTGAAAGCTGACACCAGGGAGCTGTTGTAAGGAAAGGTTTAGGACTGGTAAGGAAGATCCTTTGCCTGGGAAAGAATAGCAATTAAGTTAAGTACTTGAGTGCTTATCGATGCTTGCCCAGAATATTTTGCTCTCCTGTCTGCATTGCTTCAAAACGTTGACTGCCTTTACTGTCCTAGAGACTTTCATTTGTGCAATGGCCCCACTAAGGGTCTTGGTACAGTTGCCAACCATAAATTAAAAAGGGCAGGAAAAAAGTTCTTTTCCTGCAAATTTCAGAGTAGCAAACCAGTGTTCCTAGAGAAAACTGTAAGGAATTGCACAACACAATTTGCTACGTAGTGGTTTTTCCTAAATGAAATTGTTGCGCGCACAAAGTCAAAACACCTGCACTGTTTACATTTTTAACTGCACACGAGGTTTTCAATTCACGACAGTTCAACAGTTCACTGGGATTTAGAAACAATGAAAGGTGAAACTTTTTTTAAAGCATTAGCTTAGAGATGCAGGATGGAAGTTGTTGTTGAAATAAATAGTGTAAAAGGTTTTCAAGCATTGTGGGTAACCAGGGAGGCTAAAAAGACTGAGGCTTCTGTAGTCTAGGGACACCCAATTGAAAATGAAGCAAGGAGTAAAGTTTTCAGAGATGTCTTACGTGCAGCAAATGAGTTTATATAGAAGCAGGATATTTTTTTTTATGTGGTCTTCCATCATAAAATTGAATTACACTTGCTTTTTAATGTAATTTAAGCTGAATGTGTAGGAAAAAAGTGTTTTCAAAATTTGCAGGTTTTATTTCTGAATAAGAAAAGTTGTTAGTTACAGTAGATAAAAACACATCTTAGGGCTGTGCCTCAAAGCAGTGGATAGACCTGTTGCATAGCAGTGTATTTTGGTTGTCATATTTTCATTTTTTCCTGTTTGCATGCACTTAAATACTACTTTTTCTGAGCCTCTGTGCTTTGCACTATTTTACTAGTTTGCGGTAAACTTCTCCTGACCTTGAGGAGCAATGTTTATGGTGTATTACATGTCTATGCATTGGAAATCATGATCCTGAAATAGTCACCTGGGGCGTTTTCACTGATTTTTTTTTTTTAACTTTAACGTGCACAGGAGAGAAGTTTTTACACACCAGTGCTTTTACTGACTTGATGATAGTTTGTGTCTATCAAGGTGCTGGTTTGTTTGGGCTCTGAGGGCTCAGGAAGAAGCGGTGATGTTGTTTGGGTGCCGCCCTGGGTGCCAGGCTCCCATGGTGCTTTCTTAGTCTGATCTGGCGAGCGGTCTCGATCAGGTGAATTAGTCCCAGGTTTGCATAGGGACTGAGTTGGTGTATTTGGTGGGTGTGGATGTGCTGTGTGTGTGTCGGTTTGGTGATGAAATCCTTGCTCTAAAACTCAGTCTCCATGAGTTCTAGGGGCCTGCTGCCTCTGTTTTTTTCAGTTTTCAAGTTGCTGTTTCTGTTGGCACTGTGTGGTATGCCGTACCATCAACACGGAGATCCTTGTCGCTCTGCTCTTCCCAGCTGCCCCTTAAGACACTTGGGGAAGAGAGGAGGTGGGTGCTGGGTGCCTTTGCCTGGGCAAGGCAGGCATCACAGGGTCTCCTGCCCATGGGCAGCACTCAGTTCTTTGATGTGGCCCTTGAGGTCACCTCCATTGAGTGAAGCACGAGTTATATTGGTGTGGGTTTGAAACTGGGCATCTGCAGCAGAGGCAGTGCTGTGTGCTTGTTATGTGTCTTTTGGACTGAACGGGTGGGTACAAATGGAAGATTTAAATAAATTTTCTTGTAATAGAAGTCATTCCTAGAAGGGTCATGAGCCAGTTTATTG
The DNA here is from genome assembly GCA_025331215.1 of Actenoides lindsayi. Lineage (NCBI taxonomy): Eukaryota > Metazoa > Chordata > Aves > Coraciiformes > Alcedinidae > Actenoides > Actenoides lindsayi. The sequence continues at coordinate 2,571 of WTSP01025930.1, forward strand.
GCGTGTGCTGAAAAATGAGCTCATATTTCTGTAATATTTGCCTAGGATTTCTCTTTCCTTCATAGCTTTTTGTAGGAGAAAAGTGCCAAGAAGTGCTGTGTAAAGCATGTACACTTATTGCTTGCCTGCGCTTGGGAAGTATTTTCCACCCTTGCTTGTCTTTACAGCTGTGGACTTGCGAGGGAAGTCTTTTATACTAATAATAGCAAGAAGTTATGATAGAAGCTATCCATGAAAAATCCCAGGCATGTACTGCATGCTCCCTGGAGAAGGGTTCCATGCTAGAAATGCAGAATTATTTTTTTTTATTTTATTTATTTTTTTGTAAAAGATCACAGGGCTGCTCACCAGTTGTCTCTTGTGTTCTGTGCGCGTAAGGACATTCCTTGGATTCCTTTCTTGGCAATGTTCTCATAAAATATCCAATGTTTGAAATAAGAAACATATTTGCTCTGATGTCTTTAAACAGATGTATTTTCCAAGTTCAACTAGGCAAGTGAAAATTTGTACAAGTTGTTTTTTCTTTTTTTTTCATTTCTTTCTGTTTAAAGTTTTACTTTTTTGTGTGTGCATAACAGCAGGCCAGAATGAGGGAGGGGACGCATAGTAATCTAAATGAAGGAATCTGGTAAAGCAAAGATTCCTAGCAGAATTTAATGAGTTTAAGCCTGAGATCATGTGGCATTTGTTCCTCTGACTTAATTTCAGCTTTTTTTAAATTTCTGTTTCAGAGTTGTGTGTAATCACAATGGGACTTGAGAGTCAGACCCATTCTTTTCGTAGTCGTGTTTCATCTCATGCACATTATTTTAATAGAGTGAGTAACTTTGAGGACATTTCTTATCTGCAATTCTGCAAAATATAAAAGCGATTGAACAAATACAGAATTATCACAAACAAATGAGAATTAAGTATCAAGCATATGACTTCGAGTTAAAAAAAATCTACTTATGTAAGAAGAGCTCTGCTATTTTTCTTCACTTCTCTTGTATCTTATGGAATTACTCGTTTCTGCTGTGCTTTTTCCAGTCTTTCTTTGTGCCACCAATTTTCCTATCCTCACTCAAGTGAACGGCTGCCTTGGTTCATCTCAGATTGAGTTTGCAGCTGGTGTCTGCCACTCGCTCTCTCTATGGGCCGAGTGGTAGCGTTCACGGTTACACCTGTGTGAATCCCTGACGTGCCAGGGGAGCCACAGAGAACTCTGTCAAACATGGTGTGTTCACGTGCCCTAGAAAAGAAAAAAGATTTTTTTTTTTTAACTTCATACTAAGGAGATTTTATTGTTTGAGACTGCTTAAATTTGAAGGTTTTGTTGATTAAATGATACCTTTATTATCTCACGCTGAAGGAAGGAGAGGTACAGAGGTGGGGAAGAGCATGGCCAATAGCATCTGGCATAGGACCGGCCTCTCTCTGTCAAGGTGGTGGTGAACTGGAATCACTTTCTACCTGTGCCTGGAAGTATGGAATTAAATTGAACATAAAGAAAGGAAGATTATAGCTCTGGATAATAACATTCTCGTTGAATTTAGCCAGGTGCTCGGAAATATTGAAGAACCCCATGGACTTTTACTGTTTTTTTCTCGTAAGTATCACTAAACTGCTCCACCTTTGACTGCAGTCCTGTTGTGTAATGTACTTGAGCACCAAGTAAAACACTGTTTCTGCTTGGATGAATTTACAATCTAGATACACTGGAAGGGAGCAGCATGTACAGAAGGAAAGTGAATTTCCAGAGGGAGCAGGGTGGCTGAGCTGCAGCTCGCACAGCTACCCAACTTGTTTCTTGGCTCTGTTTGCAGCAGAGAGGGTGAATGGAAACCCCTGAGAGGACTTCTACCGTGCCGACCCATTGGGGGAGGGTGGTGTACCCCAGCTCTTGTTTCTGTGATTCAGAGATTGCCTGTAAATACATTTGTTGACCACATTGCGTAGGCCTGTTGTTTCGCTCCTTGGAGCTGTTTCATTTGACCGCCTCTGAGGAGACCACCAAATGGCACGGGCACAGAACCTGCGGAATGAATGCCTATTGTTTGCTGTGGTTTTGCTTTGCTTTTTTTGGTCATAGAACAGGGTGTGGGCACCTGTTTTTTCCGTTAAACTTTTGAGACTAATGGCAGTGAATGAAGCAGGGTGAACATAATCAGTATTAAATAGAAATTTCTTCTGGCAGGTGTTCCAGCCTTTCCCAGGGTACGTGGGGCTTTCGCCCTAAAGCGGTGTGGTGACAAGACAAGTCATATAGATTCAACTGTGAAATCAGTATTGAACCTCTCCTTCAGTAAGTCTTCAGCTGATGATGAGATATCTGGTCAGGATAAACTTATGTTTGTGCCTAGTCTTCAGTACTTGAGACTGTGCTTTTCAGCTTGTACTTTTCAAACACAAGGCATCATAAATACACACAGACAAAAAACCTTGATGCTTGTAGTCCGTTAGTTTACTCAGGTGGTGTTCACTCTTCAAGACTCTATGAAAACTGACTCATCTACTGTCACAACTGTATAATTAACACACAGCTTTTCCTTAGCCTCTATTTTTACTTCCATGTGAGCATTTAATGCACACTCTGCCTTTCTGCTCCACATCTTGTTCTTTACTGCAGGCTGCCACGGGAGCCGTTTGCACAATTCACACAGCACTGTAATCCCAAAAGAGGGCTTGTTGGTAAATGAATCATAGATAGAAGGATCATCTGCTGTTTTCCTTGTCCTGCTAATGTTTGCTTTTGAACAATATACGTTAACTGCCTCTATCATCTGAAGAGCTGCAAGTACAATGCAGATGGTGATTGCTGTGCGAAGCAGTAGTAGAGGGCAGTCAATATCTGTCAAATTGCAGCAAGAAGTCAGCTCTTAATTTCAACAGTAAAAACATGCAGGCTAGAAAATATTAAAACAGATGTAAAAAGTAGCATGCACAACTGATTCACAAGCATTGGAAGTATTTCACGTTGAAGTGTTTTTTGAAACAGTGTGCACATGCTTGGAACCTATAAATATCTTCTTACATTTTTCAGTGCTTTAAGCATAGTAATGATTTCTCATCATTTAAGTATTGCATTACCAGATTTGTACTGTTTATGCTTGTCACTCTTCTGCATTGGCTTTTTTGTCTCCTCAGCAGCATTTGTGCGGAAGGTTGCTGTTCCTTCTAGGGAAATACCATAAACCTTTGTCAAATGGGAGAGCCGTTCCCTGTGAAAGCCCATTGCCTGGTATTAAGGGATGAAAATTTTATTAATTCTTTTATTCAGAGTCCTGTCGCAGCTGTGATCTTGCCTATGGTTAATGGCTGGCGAATCAGTCTATAATTACCTCAGACATCTGTTTTTTTAATATTATGCCAGTGTCATCTGACTTCCAGTCCTCTAGAGCATCCCGCTTTTTTTCTAGCTATATTTTAAAAAAATTCAGAATGTTTTTGGCATTTGAAGCTCTTGTGTAACTTACGTGGACCTTCAGACTTTAAAATACTTTAAACTTAATTGCTGGTCATATGTAGAGGGATTACAAAGGCATGGCTTATTTAGTCTAGCTGGTAGCTTGGGAGATAAATTCCACAAGGAGAGAGGAAACCTGTTGAAGTTGAAGGAGAGTATTGGCAGAAGATGAATGGTTATGAGCGTGTTCTGAATTCATTGAAGTCAGACATTAAAAGGGCCCAAACCATCTGAGGAGGGAAGTTGTGGAACAGACTTCCAAACAGGATAATGTGGACAAAGAAGTGTTTTTAAGATGGTTCTTGATAAGTTCGGGGAGAATTTAAGTCAGAATTTCAGGAGCTGGTAAGGGAAGTTTGTTAAGAGATGGCCATTGGGCTACATGGGGGCTTGAGGCAGGATTGCATTTGTCTGGTGTGTACATTGTAGTCATCCCGTGTTTAAGTGCTTCTGTTTGTCCTCCTGTGAAGACCCAGAAGACTTAGTGCTTTAAATATGTAATTGTAGCTGCTTCTTCACTGGAGGATGGCCGCAGGGAAAGGCAGGATGAGGAGCAGGGTGTGCTGCAGGTCCTCGCAGCATCAAACTGCTTTGCAGGTGTGCCCTGCTCACCCCAGCTTTCCCTTTAGACTGAGCAACAGGTACTGCTGAGGCAGAAATCACCCTGCAAGCTCAGCCTGGTCAGGACCGCTGGGCCTTTCCTGTTCTTTTCTAGTGCTGGGTGTGCTGCACTCTCCTTACAAGTTTTATCTTACAGATTTCCTGCTCTCACAGGGGCTTCGGACATCACTGACCCCCTTCAGTTTTCTCTTGCTCTTTTCCTGTGACGTACTGTAGTTACACATAGTGAGATACTGCTGTGTCTCGCTGTAGGCTGCTTGTTTTAATGTTCTTCTTGGCCTGCAAATACTGATCCTGAGACCTGTTGGAAATCTGCTCTTTGCGGCACGGCATCCTGGCCTCTTTCTGTTCCTGTTTTGAAACCTGTTGGTTGTTGCTGAAACAGAAAGATAAAATGGGAATTTTATCCACATCCCCATAGTGAAGACAAGGACTAATCTTGTAGTGCTAAAGCAGACACCTTCAACAATGGCAGATCTTGCTTTTTAGGAGGGGAATGTGTTTTCTATTTGCACCTCAGTCACAAAATCTTGGATTTTAGCCTTTTTTTAGTCTTTTAGCCTTAAGTGTATTGTTGCATCTTTAGCATGCTTAAGTGGGATAAAGAAGCATGATTCTTAAGTAATGAGGAAAACACAGCTTTTTCCTCTGTTATTAAGGTTAATCAGTTGGACGCTCTTGCCAGAAGGCGTAATTTGCAGGGAGGTTTGTATTAAATAGAAAAGCTTTCCACCATCTGAATGCACAAATGTACCTTTCTTTAGTCGATCAAGTTTGCTTTTCGTTGTCCTAGTTTCATACCTCAGATGAATTTGAGGTCACAATGAAGTTTTCATAATTGATGGCAATCAGGAGACATCATTTGTGTGGCGCTCTGTGGATAGGTGCCCAACAACAGATTTTCTTGAGGAAGAAGGACGCAAGGTTTGGCGTTAAAATGTCTCTCCTTCCAGGCGGAGTGCTGGAGTAATGGGGGCTGTCAAATTAGGAGGAGGAGTATGTGCTCAGTACCTTAATTAGAATTAAAAAAATGAAATAAGTTCTTTCTCCTGCCTGTTATACAGCTATGTTTCAAGAAATTTGAGGAGAAAGGTCACTTTTGTTCACCTTTCCTTTTTGGAAAAGTGAAATTAGAAAAGCTAAATGAAAGCTGTTGTCTCCATTGTTTTGTTATCTTCTGAAGGTTTTGGAAGAACACTTTCCCATGGCATGGTGTTAAGCCTTAGTCTTCCCCTCTGCAACTGTGGCAAGACTTGAGATGGCAACAACTCTCCTTGGCAAAATTGAGGACAAGAATATATTTAATAACAGAAAAAAACCACAAAGCTATTTTTTTCTGCTAGTGGATATTTGGAACATGGGTTTTGCTTCTTTTCGAAGACTTCGGTTTTGGCTGGTGAGGGCAGTGCTCATGCCTAGTGGACATGTTCAGGGGATTGCTGTGGTGAGAGACATCCCACCCTGTTGGGTCAAACAGCTTGTAGCTTCACCCTGAAAATCTTGAAGGGTTTCTTGTGTTGTTCTCCTGTGCAGAGGTTGCTCTTGATTACTTATTGCTTCTTTTTTTAAAGGATTGTTTTCAAATTGGGTAAAACTAATTTTACTTCTCTCCTAAAATTTTGAAACCTGTTCTTGAATTATTATCCTAATTTGTGTGGCATCGCTGTCATTTATCTTTTTTAATGTGTAGTGCAAAATGCATGTAAAGGCTGAGGGACTCTTCAAGAACAAAGTTTATCATGATCTGTTCAGCTTCAAATGTATCTTGATCTAGTAGCCCAAGGAAGGTATATTCTGTCAAAATCTGGAATTTCAGAATATGTAATTCAGAATATGTACTTTTCAGAATATGCAATTCTGAAAGTAACAGAAGCATAGATTTGAAGAATCATATACATTTTTCATGTCCTAGTTTATGGCTTTGGTATGGGCCTTGTCATAACCAAGTCATTTTGTATTGCTCAGTCAGGGTTGTTGCATAGGAGGTCCTTCTCTGACACAATGTTGGCATGTAGGGAGGGTGGTCAGAAAGGAGATGCATTTTCAAGAATATTGTGTGGAAATTCAGGATTACTTTAATTTCTGGTTTTTGCTAGTGAGCCAACTGAAAAGGAAACCCATAGACAACTGAATCTATGAATTTGTGTGCTTACAAATGCAGGCATGTATACAGATGGTTGCTTTTTTCAGTTGATTTTGTGAAGCTCACCCATTTGACTTTTTTTTTTTTTTTTCCACAGAGCAGTAGCTCCAGATACTGAGAAAGAGGGGCACTGATAAGCTGCGTAGCAGCTATAGCACCTTCATTTAATACTTTTGTTAGAAAATCAGGTACTGTAAGAACAATTGACTTCAGTAACTTCATGCTCTGCATGAAAAAACAGTCCAGAAAGGTCATTGTTGGAGATAAAAAAGTGACAAGTCAATATGAATTTTCTGTAAAAGTGGAGACTATATAATTGATGCTAGAAAGTTTGCACATCATATGGGTCTGTTATTGATCTGAGACTCAAGAAGAACATTCTTCCTGGGGTGAGACTTTGTTTTAGATGGAAATACTAGAACTGTATATTGCTCATTAGCTTAATCTTTTCCATGTCAATGGGTGCATATTTTTGTCGTTACTCTTTCTAATGGAATTTGATGCATTCTTCTGCCATGATCTGTAAATCCAGGAGTTTACCTACACTTTTAAAAAAGCATTTATGTGACCTATTGGTAAGTAGGTGGACTGTATTAATCCATAATTCCAAAGAAGCTACTACTACTACTGCTACTACTGGCTTATCTTGCATCTTGCTAGAATTTAAGACCTTCAGTATCTTAAGAACTAGGAGGATGTATTCTAAGCTTACAACCCTGGACTTCAGGCATGTAGACTTTGATCACTTGAGGGATCTGCTGGCCAAAGAATCACAGGACAAAGCCCTAGCAGGAAGAGGGGCCCAGGACAGATGGTCAGTATTCTAGGATCACCCTCTCTGTGTCCAGGAGCAAAGTATACTGACAAAGAGGAAGGCAGGAAAGCATGCTAGGAGACCTGCCTGGATGAGCAAGGAGCTTCTTCCTGGACATACCGTCACATAAAAAGAAACTACAAGGAGTGGAAGAAAGGACAGCTAGACTGGGGTGCACATAAGGAAGCTGTTTGAGCAGTAAGAGACCTGGTTAGAAAAGCTAAAGCTCAGTTAGAATTGCATCTAACAAGGGAGATCAAGAAGATCAGCAAAAATTTCTGTAGGTATATTAATGGTAAAAAGATGACTAGGGAAGGTGTGGGCCCCCTCAGAAAGGAATCGGGAGAACTGGTAACAAGTGATACGGAGAAGGCTGAGGTTCTCAACAACTTCTTTTCCTCAGTCTTCACTGGCAACGGCTCCAGCCACACTCGCAGAGTCATAGGAGATAATGGCAGGGGTTGGAAGAAAGAACCGCCCATTGTAAGTGAAGATCAGGTTCATGACCATCTGATGAACCTGGAAGTGCACAAGTCCATGGGACCCGATGAGATACACCCACGGGTGCTGAGAGAACTGGCGGATGAGGTTGCTGAACTGCTTTCTACTATATTCCAAAAGTCATGGCAGTCCGGTGAAGTCCCCACTGACTAGAAAAGGGGAAATACAAACCCCATCTTCAAAAAGGGAAAGAAGGATGAACCAGGCAACTACAGGCCAGTCAGTCTCATCTCTGTGCCTGGTAAGATCATGGAGCAGATCCTCCTGCAGGCAGTGCTGAGGCAGAAGAATAACGAGGAATTGACTGGATATAATCAACACGGCTTCACCAAGGGCAAATCATGTCTGACAAAACCAGTGGCCTTCTATGAGGTCACAACGTTAATAGACAAGGGAAGAGCAACTGTTGGCATTTACCTGGACCTGAGCAAAGTCTTTGATACTGTACTGCATGACATTCTGGTCTCCAAGCTGTTAAAATACGGGTTTGATGGATGGACAATTCAGTGGTTAAAGAACTGGCTTGATGGCCTCACCCAAAGAGTGACTGTCAATAGGTCCATGTCCAAGTGGAGGCACTCACTGAAGCACTCTAACCATGTAAACTGATAATGTGTTTAGAAGTACTCAATAAAAGTAATGAGCTGTTTTGATACAGATTTGAAGTCTTTTAATCATTTTTTTGTCATTTTAATCTTGAAAGCCCTCCTGGCTCTCCGTTGCATACCTGGCTGAAGCACTCCTTCCTGGGAACATGCGTGTCCAGGAGGTGGCACTGCATTTTTGACAGCGGTGCTGATGGTGTACATGAACAGAAGGCAGCCTCAGCTGAGCATGTCCTCTGGGAGGGGGACTAGGATGCTGGGATGCTCTAGCCTCTTGACTGAAGGCTGCATTTTAACAGTGGCTTTTGTCAAGCAGTGTAAGTTGCGTTGTTTTTTGTACTGAAAATCACACTCTCTGTGGACTCTTCTGTTGAGCTGCTTGGGTGGCTGAGAGGTCACTGCTGCTCTGTATCAGAAAGGTGCTGCTTCCAGCTTTTTAAATCCATTAAAGGAATTGCAAGTCAAAATAGGAGTGGAGAGATAGCTTCTTTCTCTTCTTGTTACCATGGTAATGAGTTTAATGAGCAGACCTGAATCGGGCAGTCCTACCCTGTGTGAATTGCCGTATAATATGAGTTGTAAAATAAGCTGGTAGTGATGTGACTGCCTTGCTTGCAGTGTGCGTGAGTGTACCAGCTTTACCAGTGCTACCGTCCATTGTGGTTCCAGACTGGAAGCTGTGTTCTCCCCCGGCTTTTGGCAGCATCATCTTTTGCTCTGTGTTTTCAGAAAGATCAGCAAATGCGTGGGACCCAACCCCTGGAGTAAGGCAGCAAGAACAGCTTCTGTTTCAACTACCAGCAGCAAAATCTAATTGCTTCCATCTCGCTAATGGCTCTGTCTTCTCTCCCAAGTGTGTGGCACCCCCTTTGAAGGTGATCTGAGTCACAGAAGGCACCAACAAAAATACCTGATCTTTGTTTTTGTATAGCAACAGCTGAAACAGAAAGGCATAGTAAGGCTTTTCTGAGTTACCTGCTGCTTATACAGCTGGCTTTATTTGCTTTCTCATTTAAATATTTCAAACCAGTGATCAAACAGTATCTAACATAGGACATTGCTTGTTGCTCTTAAGAGGGCTTCCTAATTGAAAGAAAAGGCGACTAATTAGAATGCAGAAGTGTATTTTAAGTGCCCAGGGACTACCCATAGTGTTTTTCTCCTCTAGTGTGTTACATATGTGCTGTATATCAAAATACTTACTGGATTAAAAATAATTACAGAGGGCTGTTACATAACAGCAAAGGAAAAATTAAATTAAGATATAAAGGAGAAGTAACGGGTATGTGCAGACTTGATGTGGTGGGGAAATATGGAGAGGTTGTTCCAGATAATAAGAAAAGACTCTCACCCACTGTCTGCACGTGAGTTTTGTTTATGAAGAGAAAGAAAAAGGCTGTTGATGGGAACAAAGATACCAAAAGCAGGCGCAGCAATCTCTGTGTGGTTTTAATGGGAAGGGTGTTAATTCGGAGATTACAATGAATACAAAACCAGAGAAGCTTTTTTTTCTAGTAGGACGGTAGTTGCTGGAAAGTGCCAGAAAGCAAGAAACTTACATCAGGAGGGTTTGGCAAAGATTTATTTCCTTTCCACCAAGGCTGCATTGAATGGTTTACACATTTGTTGTCCCTGCAGAGGACTGAGGTTTGCCTGATGATGCTTTGGATCTAGGCCTGCCTATTTGGGTACCATGAATTGAATTAGCCAAATGCCCCAGCATCCAGGCATTTGCATCCAGTTTGTTAGGCACACAATTGAATCACAGAATCATAGAATTGTCAGGGTTGGAAGGGACCTTAAAGATCATCTAGTTCCAACCCCCCTGCCATGGGCAGG
>WTSP01025930.1:23779-37093 GCA_025331215.1 Actenoides lindsayi
CATAGGAGAGGTGCTCCAGCCCCCTGATCATCCTCGTGGCCCTTCTCTGGACACATTCCAGCACATCCATATCCTTCTTGTAATAGGGACCCGAGAACTGGACACAGTACTCCAGGTAAGGTCTCACGAGAGTGGAGTAGAGATGTACTTGATAAGTATCATGTTCAGTGCTTTGTGTATGGCATGTGCTGCCCTGGTTTTATGTGGGTGATGGGTGACCTGCAGTGCTGCTTTTGCAGAGCCTGTGGTAGGTGGTAATGTGATGATTTTACGTGGTGGGTATAATGACCTCTGTGCTGTGCTCCGAGGGAGCAGTATAGGCTGTGCAGTATACCACCAGTGAGGGACAACCAGAAAAGGGCCTGAAGCCTCAGCAGGGGCACAGGGTCTTGCTGGGGGACGCTACACAGGTAAAGGGGTCTGGCTTCTGGAGGGCAGCTCCTGTGGCGAGACCTGGGGGGACCAGTCTGGCAAAGCATCGCTGCCAGTGCCTCTGCCCAATGGTGGATCAGGATTGCATAGGTTTGATGGTGCTTGGAGCTGGTGCTGTGGTCTCTGCCCTGTGAGGGTGGGGAGTTTTGCTTTTGCTCTCAGCTCACAAGAGCTCAGGACTGTTTGTGAAACAGCTTTTCCTCTGTATGGCTCTTGCACAGACCCGACTATGACCTTTTAAAGGAAATGATATTAAAAGTCTGATAGATTACAACAGATTTTTCAGACCTCTGTTGTTTCCCTACTCTAATCCAACGACACATCATTGAAAAATATGCATGCTGCTTGATCCTCAAGATTTTCAAACCTCTACTTAGACGCAGTTACAGATCAGCTCTCCTTTTGTCCCCTATCCAGAGCCACTTTCTCCATACTAGTGGCTGCGCTGCTTTAAAAGCACGCTCATTCTCTGAGATGTGTTGCTTCTTTCTTCACTCTCAGTTGGCTTAAGCAAACAATTTGGAGGTAAAACAAACTTGCTCTTTGCTGGCATTGCAGCTGGCAGCATATAAATCTGTTTTATTGATACCTTGTAGTGTTAAGAAAAGAAGTCATATTTAAAATAATCCCAAATGCCAGTAGGTTTAGTGACACTTAAGCGTGAGTGATGCTGTCAGTTCATCCACAAACAAAAGCAGTACATCTTAATTTGTCTAATTATGCTCTAACATGCACACCAGCTGCTGCTGTGAACAAAAGCAGTTGATCACACCATTTTATTAATTGCATATTAATTGCCGCATTCATGTTAACCATATGGGAGACAGTGGAGTGTAGTGAAGGCTACTTAGTGGTGGAAGAAAGAAAATGAACTGGCAGAGCAGTGTCTTTGGAGGACAAATGTCAGAATGATCAGGTTCCTGGAGCTTGCTGATATGATCTGATTTTTAGAGATCTGTACTTTTTTTTTCACCTGTGCTGAATTACTGTATTTAAAAGTGAGAGAGATTTGAGCGGAAAGGATTGTACCTCGTGTGGCGACTGCATATTTGTGAAAGCACCACTGTGCAGGTTGGTGCTGAATTTGTCTGGTAATGTGCAGAAGGCAGCCTTGCTGGCACGTGGCTGGCTGCCTTTGTCTGCCTGCTGCGCCGATGGATCTGCCCACGCTGCCCAGAATCACTCCTCGCAGGAGCAAGGCTGGAAGAACCAAAAGGAGTACAAAACTTGCTAATTTTTATACTTTGCAGTTTTGCTGCAAGGACGTAGTGGTTTTAGATAACAGTGGTAAGTCTTGAGAAGAACTGGGCTCCTAGAGTAAGAAATAAAAACCCTGACAGAGGTGGGTTAGCTAGTCTAAGATACAGCGAAAGCAAACTGCAGTGGACTGGCCACTGTATGTATCTGGCGTTAGATTACTTTGTAGGATGTTGAACAATCCTCTTCCTGAAAGAGAGACTTTAGAAAGCTGCCCTCAGCGACTTCTTTTTTTCTTTATTTCCATACTGTGTGAAGGCAGCAGCCTCCCTCAGCAGACACTCGGCAGTTCTGTCGGGTAGCAGGTGTAGGTTGGGAGTACGCACGCAGGGACTTCTCTCCTGTCACCCCCAGACTCACAGTATCACGGTCTACAGAGCAGCTCCTTCGGAAGGGCTTTGAGGTGCCCAACTTCTGCCTCTGGGCAGCTGCTGGCCTGCAGGTGGGCACCCACAGAAGGGTTGAGTGATACATGATATGATATGATATGATATGATATGATATGATATGATATGAGCAAAGGAAGCTCACTGAAACATGATGAAAAAAGCACCCAAGGTCTGCCTTGAGTTTATTTGCTCTCTCTTCCCTTTCACTCCCCTTTAGGAAGGAGGGCAAGGCCCCATGCTGGTATTTTTAAGCCTATGAAAGGGAAGCAGGTTTGGTAGGAGGAAAATCCTACCTGGGAAGGGCAGCTCTCTGTTTTCTTAGAAAGGAAGCAATGAGTTAAGAGCAGATCAAATAGAAATATGTCTAATTATGGGAAAGGAAGCACAGGACTGGACCTGGAATATACAATGATTTAGAAAACTCCGTCTTGTCAGTAGATTACACCTGCCTGCTTGGGTTTTCTAAAGTGAATACTTCAACATTAAAAGCTTAGTCCCACCTCGTTGCCAACAGATGGCATTTTGCTTGCATTTCCTAAATGTCTCAGAAGAGCTGTGGTTGGGAGAGATTGGTTATTTTTTTAAAAAAGAGGGGAGGGGCACAGCGTTTGTTTTAATGAACATATTGTTCAAAAAAAAACCCCTTAAAACCATTTTTTAAACTGTATTGGAAAGCACAGAAGGAGACACAAGGATTGCACAATTAAGAAATCACTAATAAGCAGTTGAAAGGTGGAATATATCTGATCTATTCTAAGAACATGAGATGCAAAACAAATAAGGGTGACATTCTTCTGCCCAAGCAGAAATTGGGGCAGAGGGGTTGTTTCCTTGTTTTGTTTTGGCTTTTTTTAATCAGAAGAATGTCTTAAGTGGTTCATCGCAATTACATCTCGATTGGTGCTGTAATACATTGTGGTGGGATCTGGATTATGGGGATGATGTGTGATTGGAAAGACACAGCTTGAATTTTGGATTTCAGGCCGTGCCTGCCATTACAGCAGCTACAGAAACAACGCCTGACTTACAAACTGACTGGTTTTGACCTGGAGTCATTGGAAGAGAATAAATATGAAACCCCACGATACCACTACTCCAGTCACAGCAGAAGGATACTTAATAAGGTTCCCCATGTCTTCTGTGCCCAGGCGGGCAGGCTGGGCCCGACTATTACTAATTTAAAGGCCAAATTCCCCAAAGCACTGTTCATGGCCATTAGGCTGCAGCTCCTGTCTTTTGTTTGGAAACTGTTCTTCAATATGCTGGCAACTGTCTAGGTTAGTAGTGAGGGCTTCTTCACATCAGCCGAGCATGAACTGGTGTTGCTGGAGACTAGGCTTCTGGAGAAGAGAGAAAAGCTTGTAAATATTGTGGTTGAAAGGCACGTTATCTGAGTGTGATGCCTTTTCTGCGGGAGTGCTCGGCTACCTTTTCTGCAAGGGCTCAGTGGCCACATGCTGCTTGTCCCAAAGATCTCATCCCCCATCCATCTGATTTCTTACCTGATCCATGATGACTATGGGACAAGTTTTCCTCCTCTGGTTCAGTGGTGTCATTTGTTTGTCTGCTGTTCTTTGGGTGCTTTGACAAGGACTTTAAGAACAGTGAAGTTTTACACACAAGGGCTGTGGAGCACATTTGCCATTGACCAAAAGTGTCGATCAGCGGTTTATGAAGCCATTTCTCTGCAGTTTCGTGATCTCTTCCAGGGAGGGATAATTAAACTGATTGCTGGGTATCATCTCCTTGCTGGGTATCATCTCCAAAGCAGGTTTGGCACCTCTCCTAACTGAATGATCCCTCATGATTGTTCGCAGCATCAACTTTTAATCGGCCTGGCCCTCCTTTTGTTTGTCAGACATTTGCCACAAACACGTTGGCGTGGCTGGACCAGGGACACTGGGCTGCTGTTTGGTGGGTGCAAGCAAGTCCCCAAGCAGATGGTGGTAGCAGTGGTAGGTTAAATAATTAATAGCATTAGAGGAAAAAACACTCTTTTATGTTCGGTAGCTGAAGGTGAGTGCAAGTTTTTTCCTGTGTGTGATGCCTTGTCCTGTTAGGTTTAATTAACCCAAAGACAAGCAGTATGCTAATTGCCCTGACATAAAAAGAAATATTTTCAAAGCCTGTATGAGCACAGTGTTTTAATTTCTTCATTTCTGTAGCAGGGTGTGTGCTCTGTACAGAATATTACATTGTGAGATGGCTCAGATGCTTTTAATGGCTGTACTTTCAACTATGTTCTTCAAACTAGTCATGGTTTAAGAACAAAATTATAAAATGAATTTTGGTGTGCGTTACTTTAGACGATTCCTGGCATTGTGGAAAAGCAGGGATCCTGTTAGGCAACACTTCTAACTCAAGTGGACTGGGACTGAAGTGTTGCATTGCAGCATCATTAAAGGATGACAGAGTATAGCACTGCTTGTATCATTATCCATAAAGATTTGAACAAAGGACTTTTCACACGTGCTACATACTGCAGAATAATTTTGGTAAAATATGGCTGTGTTTCTATTGATTGTCTTTCCTGAGGGTGTAAATGTTACTCACTTTGACTGTGTTACCCATCTCCCACTTTCTTCTTTGTGTTCAAATTGGATCTTCTGCTCCAGGGCTGAGCTCTGCCTTGGAGCTGGTAGGAAGTTTCCCAGCTGACTCTTTCAGACTATTTTTAAGTTGAGCTCCACTTCTTTTCTCAGTAACTTGCAGTGTAAAATGCTGTCCTGTTCTAATTCTGTGATAGCACAAGTGGTCAGAAATTAAGTCCTCTGGACCGATCTGTAACCCAAAGTCGAATTTGAACTGTTGTGCGTGGTTTTAAAATGCAGCTGCTGGGATACACGGTATTTTTATCAACTATCTTGAGACAGCAGGATTGTTTGCTTAGTAGATGTTAACTACTGATATTTCTTGGCCTTGTTCTTACTGCCCTAATAACAGCTACTGGAAAGTTTCAGGAATGACCAAGCTGGGCAGGAGAGTTGATTGCTGCAAGCTTATTGCCTGGACTGGAAAACCCATGGTATTTCTGCACAGAAATTTATTTTTAGGGTCTGCATAGTTGACTATCTGCTTTCTCCAGTCTCTGATCAAGCGTTGGAAATCTTCAAGTCACAGTGTATCTCCTACTAGCAGGATGATACTTATAGAAGGTCTTTCAAAAATATATTGGTAGTTTAGTGTCAGCAAGTGATCTGAGTTGTGGGTTCATGCTTGCATTGATTTCAAGTGAGAGTTCACCACTGTAAGGAGGTTACTCTGAAGACTTGATGTCAGGTTACAGAGCACATGATCTGTTTGGAGTTGAAGTGGGAGTAATGGTGCTGTAGCAGCAGGCTTTCAAAGATTTTCAAATTTACGAATAGTGAAAGTACTGGGAGAAATATTTTTAAAACTAGCATCAACTGTCTCAAGTTTTTACACTTGTACTCCTCTTCCAACTTCTCCAACTTGAACTTCAACTCCTTCAACAAAACAGAAACTTTCATGCAGTTTATATTTTATGCCAAGAGAGGAAACCAAGGATACCAGAAGAGATACTTTTGCAATTAAAAATGGTATCTTTCATTTTAAATGGTGTATGTTAAACCCCTTGTCGTGTTACAACTTTACTGTTTGTTCGGTTTGCTGAAGATCTCCATCCATAGCAGGGAATAACTAGTTTTTCTAAAATACAAAAATGTGTAGGTATCTGCAGTAGGGATCCCGTAGAAAAAAGTAGGGATCTTTCCCTTTCTGTCAGGAAATGGAGGCAGAAATGGCAGTCTGAATGTGAAAGGGGAGAGAGTCTCCATTTTTTAATCTTGTGCATTACCTTTTGATGAAGTAGATGGTGATGCCTGTTGTTTGCTTAATTTCCCCACGTACTTACTTACTGCAATCATTGCCACAGAAGTAAAAATCATCATAGTTGGTGTGCTCACTAGTGGTTTATGAAGATACTTGGTGGCAAGACACCTTTTTCGCAGTAGCATCATTTAAACTTTTAGATGTGTTTCACTAGTGATCCAAAGAAAAGCAACTACTCAGTTGTTAATGTTGGCTTACCACAGCTTGTTGTGAGGTTTGGGCTGCTACATTGCATATATGGTTAACAACAAGGATGTTTGTGTCTCTGATGCTTTTAATCAAACAGGTGGTAAGAAAATTTTAAGTCGATATCCCTATTTATACATTTTGAAAGTTCAACCGATTAGCAGAGTGAATTTAGGAGGTTGTCCTTTCACTTAGGTTTCTTGAGGGCTTCTGATAAGAAGATGTTGACCACACATATACCATTTTCAAAATCTATTGGTATTTGATAATGTCTGAGATCCACATGCCTATGGCCAGCCAAAGATGTTCTCTGGAGATGCTGTAGAGTTTGGAGAGTATTGTTTTTCAGAGCAGGTTGTGTCATTATTTGATTGGAACATGCCCAGGTTTTCAGATTTTGTCAAAAATCTTAGGGCTTTAGGGACAATATCAAATGTCCTTAGCTTTTACTTACTATTTTACTATTGTGTTGTACAGATAACTTTTTCAGGTGAAGTATTTCAAAGTTTCTAACTAAAAACCAAAACTTTTTTCAAGTTGCTGTGTGAGACAGTGAACTTGTTGCTTGATTTTGACATAGGCAGCTATGTGGTCATATGAAGGCTGGCATTCTCCAAGGAGATTACTTTTTTAATTTATAGATTGCAAAGTTCTTAGGAAATTAGAGGATGTACTGGCCCAATTTTAAGAGAGGATGTCTCTGAGCTTAAATGCAACTCACCCTGAGTGTATTAAGAGTCAGCAGAAAGAAGAAAAAAAAAAAGAAGAATTTGCTAGCTCCTTATACCAGGATAATCCTTATATAAATAAAGACTTCCAAAGAGCAATGTTGGGTGGGGAGACAGAGATAGGCTACAAGAATTCTTTCTGTGACCTTTACATAAGTGAAATGAGTGGGGAGTGTGTCCCCTTCAGGACACCCATACAGAGAATGCAGACTGTGATTAGTTGAAGATGTCTGTTGGATATTAGTGTGGATCCACAAGTGCACAGCTGCCAAAGATGGAATTACAGGCTGAACAGGGAGATGGCTCAGGACAGAAGTTCAGAAATGGCATTTTTGCAGTCTGGTTTTGTTGGTTTGGCTCCTACAGGATGAATTGGTAAGAAGACTTAGGGAAACTTGTCTGCCTGGTGTTTTTTCCATCACTAATTCAGAAGAGAAGCATCCTCTCTGTGCTGCTTTATTAGGGCAAATAAGAATCTAGATTTTGCAGACCAGCTTTGCTGCAGTTATTTTTGATTGTTTCTTCAGGATAAGCCATAGCATGAGATCATTGAGGTGGATTTGGCATTTAAATTGAGACTATTTTCTGATGGCATTTTAAAGAGGTCTTCCTAGGGAGAGAGAAAAGTACCCTTCTGGAAGCTCACGTTGCCTTAACTGGGGTTCAGGAATGGCCAAAGGTAAAAGGATTGTGCCCTGCAATTTAAAACAAAACCATGAGACGGAATTGCACATTCACTAATGTTTTCTGTTCTCCTGCCTGCAGTTACAGCTTGTGGGGAGATGCTTTAACCAAAAGAAACTGCTGCTTTGTTTGCTGGCAGCCCTGCCCACATGCTCCCTTTTCTCTCTGGTGATGTGTTTGCATGACAGAGGATCCTGTGGAAAGATGTTTTGAATTGTCAAAGGAATGAATTAGCTTTATTGTGCTGTGACCTAAATAGGATCATCAGATCAATCAGTCTGCTGCTTTTCTGTCCTCTCCGGCTTAGGTTGTACTGCATCTCCTTCTCATCTTCCTCCCTCTTCCCCCTGCCCCTGCCAGGCAGCCCTTTTCCCAGAGCCTGCAGCCATAATCCCTTCCGAGCAGGAATTAGAGGAAGGTGCTGCCGGGACACCCTCTTTAAGCGATACCTGCCCTGTAATTGCCTGTGCAGAGACCGCCCGGCTCCCCCGCCAGTTCTCTGGGCCACAGGGCCTTCTCTGGGCCACGGGGCCTTCTCAGCTTTTTGTTGTGGTGGCTTTGGAATACTTTTTCTCCCTTATTCCCTCTCCTCTGTGCATTCTCCTCCTCCTCTTCCTCCTGATCCCAGGTTTAAGGAACTGCAATTTCTCAGTAGCCGGGGAAGTATTGCAGTCACTGAGGCTGAGGTTGCCCTGAAAGAGGCCATTGTGAGTGAGCTGAGCTGGAGACAGGAGGGCAGATGAATGCAGTGCCGCCTGGGACTGCCTTTGTGGAGGGAGCACTTTTGTTCTCCTGAAAGATGCTGGGAGAGAGAGGGTCAGCCGGGACTGGCTCTGGAGGGAGGCAGAAACCTCTTTTAACCATTAATTATTGACTCCTGTGGTCTGTGGGGGTGGCTTCAACTCCATTTAAGCACCAGCAAGTGGTTGACAGCATGAGTGAAGGTGGGCGGAACAGGCATAAAGCTTGAGCACAAGTCTTGAAAACACTTGAGACATTTGGCCTTTCTTATCTCAGCTGCTTAAGTCTGGCTAGAAGTAAAGGTGTGGCTTTCAAGGACAGGTGGTGGTTGGTCAGAGCTTTGTGACCTGCAGGAAGGGGTTTGTAGCCTTCCTCGGGTTTATGCTTGCCCTGAAGACGCTTGGATGCCTCTGCACAACCTGGGGAGGGGGGTGCTCAAGGGTCAGTCCCATAGAGGCACCCCTCCAGACACTACAGCTGCTTGGAGGGGGTGGACCTGGGTGGCAGGAAGCAATCCCAAGCACGTCCTACACAGACCCATCCCTGTGTTGAAAACATAGATAGCATTGTATTAGGACAAGATGTTAACGCTTCTAAACCATAGCTAGAATTGTAAATGTTACACTTCTAATCGGAAGAACTAACTTTTAGTATCCTTTAGCAAGGACATCCTGGAACAACTAGGCCTTGAGGAAGACTGTTCAGTTCTATATTGCCAACTTGTCAGGAGAATTTAAGGCCTATCTATCCTTCCTTAGCTGAACTACCTTCATTATAATACTAAAAATCACACCCATAGGTCAAAAAGACCTTTGCCCAGGTGAAGACCCTTCCTGTGAGCATGTGTAGTAGTGGAAGTATGGAATCAGCAGTATTATAATGCTATGTAAATTGCTAACCAATCCTCCTAAAAACAATGGGCTTGGAACTTACAAACTTTGTAAGTTTTGTTTATAAATATAGCAGGAAGAGTCCTCTTTGCTGTGCGCTCCCCAAGCACCCAGGCTTGTGCAACTCTGAAATAAATAAGCAGTGTCTTTCCCAAGTGTGTGAGAATTTGATTTATAGCACACCGGGCAACGAATCTGCTTTTTTCGGCAACACCTGCAGGCATGTTGTAAACAAGTGCCCTCCAACAGCTTCTTCCCCACGCGTCACCGTGTGAGCTGCTGGAGGGTGGCACAGTGGAAACTTATTTCGAGCGAGTGACTGACATGTGCGTAAAGAGCAAAGGCATTGATTTAATTGTTTTGATTACATCTGCTTGCCAACATTTCGACTTGTTTTCTTTTTTCCCCTTTTGCTTATTGAATAGAGACTCACTGGAAGAGCTCTCATGGTGCAGTTCCCGGCTTAGTTGTACGATTTTACTTCTTTTTTCCTCTTAAAATGTCATCAATGCTATACAGTCATTTAAGGGAGGATTTTTCCATTGTCTGAATAAAGTCACTAAGGCCTACAACTCAAAGTTTAGGTTTCGAAATGACAATACATGTTAGTAGTTTTATACATCATTCCTTTCATGAACTTAAAATATGTGTTGCGTTTACCTCTTCTTCATGGAAATAAGTGATAAAATTTATCTTAATTTGGGGGATTGAGCAAGATCGGGTTGCTTTAACTATTGTTGTGGGTTTTTTTGTTGTTTTTCTTAAATTTAATTTAGTACACCCTAAATTTCATACTGCACATGTGCATAGGTTGATGAGCAGCAGTAGGAAGAACAACAGTTGGTTCTCACTGATTTGTTAGTGTTCCGATGGACAGCTCTTGCTGGGGCTGCTGCTGGGCAGCTGCTCTGGCTATGATTACAAACAACCCAAGTTTGTCCCTTTTCAACATTTGCCTTTCTATAAAGCCACAACTTATTCAGCAGATCTTATGCACTGGTGCACGGTTCAGGGCATTGAGTTGTGAATGGGGGCTGGATAGGAGAGGCCCCCTCCCCCAGGGGCTGGTTTGAAATGTTTCTGTGGAAGCTGGATATTTCCAGATTGTTTCACAGGCGCTGATGTTTTATGTTGTGGTGAATGCAAGGGGTGTCTGTCCCAGATGGCTGTTGCAGAGCAGGTCAGCTGGAAAGCCCCTCTAAAGAGGGGAGAGGGCAGGGAGAGGAGTGAAGGCATGGTTGCAGCGTTTCAGGAATGTCATGCGCAAGCAGCCACTGATGTTCACTTCTTTCTGGATGTACGCGGCCTCTACTAGAAATTAAAATCAGTTTAACTACTCAGGGATTAAAAACCATTGCAATGTGAACTAAAAAAAGACACAGTTTTGCTAATGAGTGATGAGTGTGTTACACATTCATGATTTTCAGTGTGCTGTATGGCACTGCATCTCGTGCTTCTCATTTTCTTTGCTTCAGTCTCTGACTTGTTAGTTGGGAAGGAGTTTCTTCTGGGCCAAACTTTGTAACCCTAGTTAACAATCCCACCCGGCATGAAGTGAGAATTAGCATTTGCTGAAAGTCTTCTCTGTATATTCCTTGTGATAGTATCCTTGTGCAGTGGCAAGCAAGTGTGTTCCCTGCTTGTACCGATGGGGCAAATGAGTTGGTGGGTTTTTAACTTGTCTTAATAAAATTAATTTGTCCAAGGTGAAGTAGGAAGTGTGCCACAAGCAACTCAAGTCAACTACCTGTCTCTGAGTCATTTCCTTTTAAAGAGCTGATATCACTGTGTGTGCACACCTACTGTTCAGGCTGGGTTTATCCAGCTTTAACAAACTTCCAATTTTTTTTTTTATCAAGGTAATTTTAGGTGGTTTTGTTGTTGTTTGGTGGGAGGTTTTTGTCATTTTGTCTTCTGGGTTGGCAATGTTGGAGGCCAAAGTCCTTTATCTGTTTTTGTAGTGACTACAATATCAATTTTCTTAAACAGGCCCATCTTTTCCTTCTCTTATCAACGTAGAGAGGCAGGCTGTGGAGAAGCATGCTTATTTCATGCTTTGAGCTCAGAGAACTGCCATCAGAAGCCAATTTCAGTGACAGTTTCTTGTGACAGGAAAAACATTTAAAAAAAAAAAGCTGGATTGAGACAACATGCTGAATTTCATGGAATCCAATGGGTTTGTCTCAGGTGGGAAAGAGTTTTTTGGTCGACCTAGGGTAGTCTCTTGAGATGCAGATACAAGTAGCCAACTGGTGTTTCCTTTGAGGTATCCCCTCACGATAGACATTTTTGATGTTTGTCCTCTTTATCGGCATGACTTGAGGGAAGGTGAATGCAAAGTTGGGGGGAGGATGAAAGGCAGACATAATTTTATGCATTGTTTGTTACTGTGTTTGAATAGCTGTCTCCATACCGGAGATCAGGGGTTGAGGACAGTGATCAAGCACTTGTTCTTAGGCAGCAGAAAGGCTTCAGAGTGGGTTGAGGATCCAATAACAAAGAGCAACACTTGATGTGGCACACATTGCAGGGAGGGGTTCCCTGAGCTGTCCAAAGTATCCTGTATCATGATGATTCACAGGGGCTTGACCATGAAAAGGGAACAAAGTCTAGCTTTGCAGGACTTGCAAGCCTCTGTGAGGTGCCATAAAGACCTCGGGGAGAATCTGTCTCACTTCCAGTAGCTCAGTCTCCCTCACAGGCTAGCTTGAAACTGTCACCTTCCCCTGTGCAAATGCATGATATCTTCTATTGCCACTTCCAGAGGCACTTCCTACATCCTAAGAAAGATCACCACCTCCCTGAAACAGGAGTTGCCACCTTCTGGGTTTGCTTTTGGATGGCAGTGGTGCTGGAGTTAGAAATGAAGTCATTCTGCGCTCATATCCAGAGTGTGTCCAGCAAGCGTGCATTTGAAGTGGTTTTAACGATGTATGGGTGATGGGAAATTCCAAACAGGGGTATTGTTGTGTATGTGTTGGGTTTTTAAAAAAAACCAAACCATGAAATAGTTACCTTTTTGAGAGTTTGATGTCAGGGTCATTTTTTTTTGTGTAAGGTGCTTGATCGAAATCAATGCAAAAGCAGAGGTGCCTTCCCCACCACTGCTGCCTTGGCACCGGGGTCTTATGTCCCTTTGGTAGAGGTGAGCCAGTCAAAATACCTCCTGAACCAGCAGCTGCTGGAGAGACCCACTGCTAATGGCAGTTTCGGTGTCATACCCGTGTTGTAATCGTAAAATCTCTGGTCTTGAAAAATACTGGTAGAAAGGTGATGATAGTGCGTTCAGACGATGATGGAGGCACTTTGTTTTGTGATCTGTTCCGTGGGGTGCTGAGTCTCAGCCATTTAGTGAAACTTGGAGCAAGTTCCTGTGGAGCATCTGCTTCTTACATGCAGTGCTCCAGAGGCCAGATCCTGCTGCATCTTTGGGGTCAGTCTGAGCCCCCTGCTGCTGGCATCTTTTCTTTTTCCTGAGGAAAAAATCCTTTTCATTGTTAACCCGAGGGGGTTTCCTGCGCTTGCTTTGTGAGGGAGAGCTTGCTTCTTGAGCCTGAGCATTGTGCGAAGGGCATGCCCTGCTGAGCGCATTGATTTGGTGCTTAGCGTTTTCTCTTTAACTTCTGCAAAATTGCAGTTCATGCCTAGGGATGATGGCTGTGGACCTCTATACAGAAACATGTGTTTTTAAGGCATGAGGATATAATACACATCTCAAAAAGCTGGGCACTAGTCTCGTTTGATGAATAACAGGTTCTCTATTAGCCAGCAGTAACTCGATTTTGTTTTCCATGTATCTGGTCTGAGATGACGCTAATAAGAATAAATCAGGAGTGTTACTGAATGAAATTCAATATGGAACATTAGTGTGCTGAGCTCCCAGGCAATGCCAGTGACTACTGGAAGCAGTGGCTGTGGACCGGCAGGCAAGGCAGAGCGGGAGGCTGCACATTGCAGCCAAGTAAAACGCGGCTCTTGAGCCCTTAATGAAGTGGGAGCGAGAGGGTAAAAAAATAAAAGGAGGGGGAGGAGGAGAAATGAGGAAGGATGGGAGCGGTGGGAAAGCTGGGCATCCTGATTTGCACGAAAAATCAACCCTGATTTGCAGCTGGAAGGAGGCTGCGGGGCAGCGCCCGGGGGGGGGCTGCCGGCGGG
>WTSP01025930.1:37331-60757 GCA_025331215.1 Actenoides lindsayi
CCGCTGCTCTGCCCGCAGAGCCGGCTGGAGAGATGGGGAGGAGAGGAGTCACCTGCGGACTCGGACTTGCTGGAGTAGCCGAACTTGGAGACCCGGAGGAAAAGATGAGAACAACTGAGTAAATGCATGGGGTAGCAAGAAAGCCCGAGTCTTGGTTCTGTACAACCGTGAATAATCCTCCGTTTTTTTTTTTTTTTTTTTTTTTTTTTTTCCCCTCCTCCTCTCGTTTTACACGTTTAAACTGGCTGTTTTCAACCCACAAGGTTGTATGTGAGGAGGAGAAGTTCAGGCTGAAGAATTGTAAATGGTTTCATGCATCAGGAAGATCTAGACAGATTGAAAGTTGTGATTTCAGGAGAGAAAGGCGGAGGGGAGAAGCCTGGAGAAGAGAAATTTGGCGTGCAGAGGTTTGAACGGGCTCAGTCTGGAAAACAAGTCACCTTTCTGCAGCTCCTCCTTTCTGTGGGATTTAAACTCCAGGCTCGCAATTCAACACCTTGAAAATGGTGGTTTTCATCAACACAAAGCTTAAATCTCTCATGAAACTTTTCAAGAGAAAGAGTAAGTAGCTGTGCCCGCTCGCTCGCCTTTCGGGAGGCAGCCGAGTCCTGCAAGGGAAGTGCAGTTCCCTTCGGCGTGGCTTCTCCTTTCCTTTCAAGTTCATCTGACTCGCTTCTTCGCGGAGTACTTTTCAGTGCGCGGAGCCAGCCGTACGAGGTGCCTTAGGACCTCTGCTTCGGGACGCGGTGTCGCTTTCGAAGCGCTTTGTCGCGGTGGTTCCGAAGGAGCCGAAGTTCCCGGGTAGGAAGCGAGCAGTTGGGTGCCGAGGCCGAGTGTCACCTGCAGCCCTGCGCAGGCGGCCCGCCGTGGGCTGGGGCATCCTCCCGGCTCCCCCACCCCCTGCATGGGCGCAGGGGTAGCTATGGGCTTGTATCTCTGCAGTGTCTACAGAAAGCTTATTCTCAGCCAGGTTTCGGTTTTTGAAGATGTTCCGAGTTTCAGAATGGCTTTTAAAATCGCGACTCTTCATTTAATTAATGGAGACAGACAGACTGCACGAAGAGAGAGCAGTTGGCAAGTGTGCGCAGCACTTCTGTCGACTGGTTTTGATGGCTATTGCTCTGATGAAGAGTAAACTTTAATTTGGGTATGGTGGGGCTACAGCCTGACAGTGGGCTTGGCGGCTGGTGTTTCCCTCCTCCTCCTCTTCCTCTCCCAGCCTTCCTCCCCTCCCCATCTGCCTGCTCAGCCCGCGGATGGTGACGGGCGCTTTTCCGGCAGGTCGCTGTCTGTAGCTACCACTCTTTCTGTAATATCGGGATGATTGATGCTGTGACCAGGTAGGTGGGGGCTTGTCAGTTTGTTGTGATTTAGGTTTGACCTCTAGTTAGCAAGGATGGAAGAAGCAGAGGCACAGACGGAGCGTGTGTCTGCCTTGCGGCTGCCAATATGTCAGTGACTGGGGAAGGGATGCAGGACCCAGCCACCTCAGAGCCGAAAAGGCCAATCTAAAGGCTTCAAAAAGGTCTGATACTCATCTAAAAAAACTGAGGAAAGACAGTTAAGAACCTTCTCCGCTGCCCCAAGCCCTTTTAGGACAAAAGAGGCATTGAGCATTAGGTTGTAGATAGGTTTTGAAGCAAAAGGCATAGCTTGTTTTCTTCACCGAGTAGTGATTATTTCCATCTGAAATGATCCTGGCAGATACACAATAGGGAAAGAGTCATTTTTCAGATGGCAGGAGGGCCATTCCTTGCCTTCGTTTTGCTTCTCAGTTTACACACCTCCCCTGCTATGACAGAGGCATCAGCCAACCTTCAGAGAGGGGTGCTGTGGGCAGCAGGGCAGCGAGCAGTGCCCAGGCAGCGAGGAAGGTGAAGGGAAGATGTGGAGCTGGCAGCAAGGCCAGAGCAGCAGCGGGGCAGGTGCTTGGGAGGCCCCACAGCTGTGTAGTGGCTTTTTCTGCTTCGGAGAGCTAAAAGCAAGGATGTGCAGCATGCTGGCTGAAGGCCAGAGGGTGCCTGGGGGATCATAAAATATGACCCCCAACTGCCCTTTTCCTCTTATTGCAGGGTGGGAGGGATAAGGCCATTCAACTGTAGAAGTTTTTATTGATGATAAACTTTTAAACAAAAGGTAATGGCCATCTCTAGGGAAGCATAAATGATAAACAAATCTTAGCAGTATGTGGTTTGGCTGATTCATTACTAGACTGTCTGTTGGGAACTTTGAACTTGAGCAAGGCCTGTACTTTATTTTCACGTGTGTATTGGCTGAGAAGAAGTGGCCAGTACAATCCCTCTTCAGTGCTGGTGTGCTCTGAGCAGTATTTGCCTTGGGAGTTGCTGTTGTCCAAATCTGCTTTCCGCTCACGGCAACAGAAAGTAGCTAATTTGTTGGCTTCCCTGGAATCTTTGTTCCTGGTTTGAGAGAGCGTGAGGTCAGAGAAAGTTATTTCCTGATACAAATGAACCTGTCGTAATCTCTCATGGCGACTGTCATATTCCCAGGGTCACCTTGAAGCAAGAGAAAGCCATCCTGCAACACACAGCGCCCAGTGGGATCAGGGGACGGGAGAACTGGTCTCATTCTTGAAGACTGTGAACTAGAGGGGGGACACCAGTTGCAAGTTCAGAGTAAATAGAACAGCAAGTATAAACACAGGAAGACTAAATGACATGAATTTAAACTAGAAATGAGAGGAGGGTTTTTAATTGTCATGGAAGTGAGGTTCTAGAGTGCATTTTGATGGGACTACGGTGGCAAATATCATTTTTGTTTTAAAATTATGTGCAACAAACCTAGGTGTGGAATTTCATGATATAGCTATCTACAGTACCATTGAATTTTCCCGTTATTGTCTCTCTCTGCAGCTGTTTCCAACTTAGACGAAGAGAGTAGATGGACTGTGCACTACACTGCTCCATGGCACCAGCAGGAAAATGTCTTCCTGCCCTCTTCAAGACCACCTTGTGTGGAGGACCTGCACCGACAAGCCAAGCTGAACCTGAAGTCAGTACTGAGAGGTAAGATGCTGCTGCTGGCACAGATGTGTCCTAAAGGGACAGCAGTTTTTGCCACAGTCTTTGCAAATGTATCCAAATTACAGGCTTTGGAAGAAGCTTATTTGTTTTTCTGCCTGCAGCACATCAGGATTTATTAGTGGGATTTATCCACTCAAATATAGGGATGGGGGCAAAAATTCTTTTTCAATCAAGAGACAAGGAAATGTGTCACCTGGCAGAGCACTCTAGAATGGAAATGGGGAAAACCTTGGCTCTTTTGGCCATTTCCATGTAGTCTTTGGAGTATTTATAAAATGGTACCTTCAATTTCAGTAAGTCCCGAGTTAATCGATTTATACTTGTAAGAACTACATCAGAGGTGTTTCACTTGATGTTTTCTTTTGTTGTTGTACAATGTCATTTCCAGAGACGTGACCGCTTGTGAGAGGTGCTGAGGGCAGAGAAGGGTAATGGGGAACAGGGCACTCACAAGGACTCTTTCAGTAGCGAAGGTGCTTTCTTGCAGGAGTGTACAGCATAATTTTAATGACCAGTTTTTACCCTTGGTGTACTTCCTTTGAGTGTATACCCTCAATGGTGTGGCACTGTGTTGTGTTCGTGCAGCCATGAGGACAGTGGCAGGCAGCCAGCAGGGAGGACTGCAGATCATCTGTCTCGGGGCCAGAAGTGAAGTTTAAAATTACAGCTTATTGTCCACATTCTGGAAACAGTTAACCTAGATTTTTCTTTACATTGGCTATTCAACAAAGGAGGTTACCCTGCAAAAAGCCAACTCTTTTCTACTCCCTTTCTGTTTCAGCAGGAACTGCAAGTACTTGATACCTTGCAGATTTAACATGATTTACAAGAACATTGTAACTTTTGCCTCACACAACATTTCTTCTTTTTGAATGAGTAGAAAACTTCATTTTGTATGTCTAAGTAGAGCAAGTGTTTGGCTGCTGTATTTTATTTCTCTTGCCATTTCTCCAGTTAATTGATTTCCACTATCTCTTACTAGGTGCCTTTTGTTATCATTTAATAGGGGAGTCTTGACAGCCAGTGTTATTAGCTCATGCATGGCTCAGCAGATAGCCTGTTCCCTCTATACTTATTATTAGATTAATATATTTGTGTAGCCCTTTAGCCTTGACATGTTTCCTGTTCTCTTGCAGGCATACTTACCAGTTATTTACAAAAGAAAAATATTTGCCTGCTTTTGATTAAAAAGAATACAGTTTGTGGTTATTTTTTTTTTTCTGTAAATTTTAAGTACTCAGTCTTCTAGTTTTCTGTTCTTTGGGACAATTATCAAGAAGACTGCACAGGCTAAAACGCTACTCTGATTTTCTTGCGTTTTATCAGAAACTGCAGTTTCATCTTCTGTTTCAGTAAAGTTATGTCTAATACATTTTTTGTGAAGCTAATACTGCTGCTTCCCTCAATTTACGCCTCTGAAGTTATTTCAGTCTGCTTAGATTTTTCTCTAGAGCTGCTGCTCTCCATAAAACAAAAGCCGTTCAGTACTACTGCAACTTACCAGTTAGCCGTTTGTGTTAAACTGATTGATACAGGACCTCTTGGTAATGAAGTGAGTTTCAGTTCCATGCTTTCAGGGTAGTAACTGATGCTTTCACCAGACCTGAAGCTGCTGACATAGTCAACAAAACTCTGCTATTTATTTATTTATTTAACCTCAAGCTCTTTCCCTGGGCTGTGTTTATTCCCTAAGAGCAGTTTAAAATAACTCCTTGCTGTGGCCTGTAGCTGTCCTGAGTAGCTACAGCATGAGTTTAACACCATGTTCAGTGATTTCGTTCTTGCCTGTAGGGGCTCTTGAGTAGTAAGAGAGGCACTGTCTGAAGTTTTATCAGTTTTACTCTGCTACGGCTGCAACCAGCACTGTGAAATCAGAAAGATGCTGGCACTTCTCATCACATTTGGATGTCTGGGTTAAAATTCTGTAGCCAAATCTGAGTTTCATCCAGTGTAAAGTGCTGTTGAAATTGTGATGTAATTGTGACAACTGCAGAACTTCTTTTCCACCTATTGCTTTAGAAAAAGTAGTTTTTCAAAGCTTCTTAGTGGGTAGGAAAGAAATTCAGTGCTATGTGGTTATAATGTAGAAGACCTTAAAGAAAAGTAGTCTTAGAAGCAGCAGCATTGGGCTACCATGGGAACGTTGATTCTGCATTTCATAGAATCATAGAATCATTTCTTGGCTTCATGATGAAGCTTGCATTTTGACATCTTTTTGGTGTTTCATCTGCACTGGTTGAGGTGAAATGTTGGGCAGTAGAATGGCGATATGTCACCCAACGTGCCATGTGGGTGGTAGGGAGTGAACAGTCCTGGATGACAAGTTGTGCTGTACTCTCTGCAGGAAATGGTGGGATGTTCCCTCCATGTTCCCCAGAAAGTGCTTGCATAAACTGGAAAGGAGTAGGACAAGAGAAAAAAAACCTTTTTTTCTTTGTGGTAAGTCAGATATGTAGTGGCCATGCATGGCAGTGGAGAAAATACTTAGGTTTGACAATAGGCAAAACTTCCTTGCAGTAAAGATGCTAAAGCACTGAAATAAATTTTTTGGGCTACAAAATCATTGGAAGTTTTTAAGAACAGATGAGAGAAACTACTAGTCAGAAATTGTTTGTGGATATTTAATCCTACTTTTGGAGGAGGCTGGGAAGTAAGAGAGAACTTCTGGTGGTCCTCTTGAACCAGGTAATGCGGTCCCCGAGGGCTAAACTAGTAACTGTAGTTCTGAACATTAAAACACACAGTTTGAAAATTTTCCAGTCCTGCTTTTGTTCGGATTGCAAGATCTGCCATTGCTGGTACCTACCAACTCAATTGCAGGCTCTTAATTTGTTACTACATTCATTGCTTCTCCAGTGAATGGAAAAGTAAGTATAAAGCTTAGGTAACAAAGAGTAATTCCCATGAGGAGCACAGCAGTCATTTAAACCACCGGTAAAGATACTGAATGTATAAAATCTTTCAAAACAATTCAAGCAAGGTAGTCCTTTTTATCAAGTTGTGTTCACCCATCTGATAGTAATTGGATGAAGTTGTCCTGGCTAGGAACACAATGCAGAGTCAAATCTATTTATTATGGTACAATTTTAACAGCAAATTTTTGACAGCATGGGTCTAGCTAAAGAAGTCTAGTGCAACAGATAGGAAGCTCTCTGTTGTCTAGAGTAAGCTTTTAAGCACCACTTAAGAAGCAGAAAATCTGTTATCACTGCTTATTCTTAAAGCAGTGTAAGAATAAAAAGTTAGGGATAGAGATACTAAAATGTATGACATCTAACCTGTCTTGAGAGAAATAAGTATTTTGCCTGGTGATCTCTGCATGCTCAACATACTTTTACAGGAAGCAGTGTTGTGTATGGAGGAGGAAGAGGGCTTTTTTTTTTATTTTATTTTTTTTGTGCAGTTTATTATTTTACTTTGTATATTATATATTGAAATGTCCTCTGCTTCTCACACTGTGGAATTGACTGCAGCATGTGATAGTAGAGGTTGCATGGGGAGACTTTTTATGGTTTTGTACCTATGAACTAGCCTTTTACCTTCTGAAATCATGGGGAAATACTGTGCTTTTCCTTTATGAAGCTACTTTCAAGTATAAATGGTGAGCTCTTGCCTTCAAATTTGTTCATAACTTGGGTAAAGCTATTTATCCCTCTTTAGGCATTCAGGTGCCACCTGAAGTTTTAGAAAGCAGTGTTGTCCAGTGATCTGAATGAGAAAATTAAACACCTGGAAACTGAAAAGCTTGTGATGCACAGTATATCTGGTCTTGAGAACTGCAGTGGTTTTATGTAACTTATATTGAAATCTAAAGTTATCATTGTCTAAAATCAGTGGCTTGATGTGTTTAACCCATGCTGTGCTACAACATTTTAAATGAAAACACTCAGTGATTAATCTGAGGGCTAGAGCAGAAGAGCAAATTCATCTCCACTTCACAGTCATGGTACTATTGCAATATGATTTAAATGTTCAGAAAATTATGCTGTTCTTGGGTTGTGGTGATAGATCCCATTTCTTTCAAACATGTTGTTCACAGTAGATAAAACAGGGTCTCCTTTACTTTGGGGAAGGAGCCGGGACCTTGGGGAGTGCCTGATGGAGCAGATATGCCATCCAAAGTACCTGTATCCTTATCCTTAGGGCCAAACTGCTTCAAGTGGCCTTTCCCGAGAACCTCTCTTAAGTTCCCTCTTCCTCATGTTTTCATGGTCACCTTATGGAATGTGTTGCCCAGCACACAGATGTTCAGATAGAAGCAGAACAACACTGACCCTTGAAGGGTCTTGTGTGACTCTGCACCATGTCAATGTTTCTTCCTGGGGAGCCGTGAAAAGAGGAAATGAAGGAGGCAGATGGAAGGAAGAGCTGAGGTTCTGCCAGGGGGTCGGGATCCTCAAATCTATCCTTTTGCACTATGTGCTCTGCTTCAAGGCTGAAGGACTACCTGACTTCTTTAGTCTTATGTTGCTAATATCTGTTGAGTGGCAGTACCAGCTTTGAGAATCTGGTCTGGGCAGTAGCAGAGCTGCGAGTTTGATGATGTTCAAACGGGCGTTGGTTCATGTTTTTTCAGGACAGACCATTATCTGTGCTAAAGGGGCAAGTGCCACATATTGCAGTGTTTCCTACAGTTTTTTTGGTCCGTGAGGCCAAGATGTTGAGTGTGTATTCAACAGAGTCAGGAGAGTAGCACCATAAAACAGCCCCCATTGCTGGCATGGTGCATTGACAGATCTGGCTTGTTGCTCTGCAGCGTGGTCATGTTTAAAGGACTGTTGTCTGAAGAAGTCCTTACACTGGTCTTCATCTGAGAGCACAGATGCAACAGTAGTACATAACAGTGATGCAAATGGTAAGAAAAGTAAATGGAGACTAATCCTCATTTCGCTAACTGTACTATAAGCTAAAAATATCAAGCAATAAAACATGAAGATGGGAAGAAGAGACAGAACTGTTGTAGTGTTGCTTTGCTTAACTGATTGGAATGTGTCATAA
This sequence comes from Actenoides lindsayi, assembly GCA_025331215.1. Taxonomy (NCBI): domain Eukaryota; kingdom Metazoa; phylum Chordata; class Aves; order Coraciiformes; family Alcedinidae; genus Actenoides; species Actenoides lindsayi. The sequence goes on from WTSP01025930.1 coordinate 45,374, forward strand.
GAAGTGTGCCTGTCTACCTCCTGGACAGGTTTGCAGTGTTAGCTGTGTGTTCGTGGTTGTAGGTTCAGTGCCCTAAAGGGTAAGCCTAACATAATCTAGTATGCGCTGCCTTCGGATAATCTTTTAAACTATGACGAAGTGAAGGAACAGAAATAAATTTTCCTATCATGCACGGGAACTCTCTTTGCTTCTGCGTTTTTCAACCTATCCTCTGTTCTCCCTCAAACATGAATATAACTCAGTTGCAGTGATGGGAGCCAGAGCAGGGCATATATAGCTGGATTTCCAATAGGCAGTTATCTTCCAATTCCTGCAATTAGCAGTGTAGAGCACTTTTGATTTCAAAAGAAGGAAAAAAAAAAAGGGGCAATGCCTTGTTTCGTGCTGTTGGTTGCTGCCCAGGCCGGCTGTCCTTTCTAGTGGATAACAAGGTGTCAGATACGCACTGAGGAAGGTGTAGCTGTTAATAGTGGGTACAGCCCATACGCTGACTTTCATACTCCTTTCCAGACTATAGCTGCAGAGACTTCCTGTACAACTGCCTGTACTTTGTGCCTTCCCCCCCCTTGCCTCCCAGGGTAATTGTGTTTGATTCAAGCTATGTACATAATACAGGCCTCGTTGTTCCAATGTCCGCGATGATTCATTTATTATCTCATCTTCAGAAGAGCTGGATTTGGCTGACTGTAGCTTCTGTTAGCTTTGTTGGCCAAATTCAAGGAATGTATATAAGCAGCAGTGATTGAAACACTTGATTTGTTTTCCAGAAGACATCTGGTTAGCATTGTCAAATAAAACCAGATTTAAGTAGTTACTCATAAAGCCCCTATTATGTCTTTCTGCAAGACCCTCCAGACAGGTATGTGTTTAGCCTTTGTTTTCTCAGTGCATCTGCCAGATCACTGCTCAGATGAGCAATATTAGGGTCAGCCCTACTAGTCGATAATCCTGCTGAGAAGATTATGGACTTAAAATAATCTTATGTTTCATTAAAGAGCAGCAAAATAGGGGAGAACCACTTCGTATTAACAATAGGTCTGGTTCAGGTTCAGAGACATGTCAAGATGTGAACTCCTTACCAATCGGAAACCTTAATGAAGTAAAAGACCATTAAAGGCTAGGGGTAGACCATATGTTCCAGAAAAACCTTGGAGCTGTAAAACAGAAAAAAAATAGAAATCAACTTATTTCTCATTACTTTAATTTCAGTAGTCAAGTTAGTAGCAGAGGTTCTGCCCGTGTATTCTGCCCTCTTTACTGTTCCTGAATTAATTGACAGTACATCTGTTGATGGTTTTGGCCAAGTTCCATGCTCCAACTGACCTTTGTAATAAGGAATTTTAAAAAGCGAATATTCAAGTGAAACTAAGCAGAATTTGACGGGGAGTCTACACTGCACGTGTTTGTAAGCTGCTCTTGTGCTGAAATTGAGCTATTTGGAAGCAGTTAGGTTCCCTGTTTTTAGGTTTAGTTAATATAGTGCAGCGCTGAGTGTAAAAACATACAGGGTAGTTATATGTAGATCGATTCCATGATATACATGATAAGTGAAAGCAATTCCAGTGAAAGGGTTGAAAGATGATGAGAATTTGTTTCAAAATAAATGCTGATGATGCTATTATTTTTTTTTAAACCGGATTAATGTGTTAATGTTTTGTGCTACAATTCAGGATCGGTCGGAAGATTTAGCTGAAAAGTTACGGAGCTTCACTCCATTTCTGATCTGTGCCTTTAGTGGAGAGTAGAAATTTGAACAGTTAATGTCTGTGGTATAGTTGTTTCAGCAACTTCCATCACAAGGAGTATCAGACTTCCAGTTGTTTCCCTTTTGCTTTTCTTCTTCCTGCTTCTCTTAGATTGGGGTGTTATATGTGGTTATTTGCAGCATTTTAGATAGCTTTGAGTTTAAGCATCCTAGGAGAAAAAGCAATAAAAACGTCCTTCAAATTTTTATATTAGCTGTGTTCAGTTGTCTAAGAAACAACAAATATCCATAAAAATGCTAGATAAAAGCAAGGAGAGTGATTTTAATGCCAGCATCAAACATACAAAATGAAGCAAATAAACTGCTAAAATTAAGACATCTTGTCACCACTAAGTGTAGTCATATAACACACTTGCAGAAATTTAAATTAAGACAAACAGTGATAATTATTTTGAACGCTCCCCAGTGACAGCTTGTTAACAAATATAATTTGTAATGGCTCTTGCATTTTGGTGCCATTGAATAGGTTTTCTGTATGGCTAAATCATGCACTTTACCTGGGGAATTAAGGGTGGGTTTACATGCATTTGTTTTTCAAAAGCTTCAAGAAAAGAAAGAAAAGATCAATCAACCTGTTTGCATTGGTTTAACCCTGTGAAAGGTATTTTCACATTGCAGAGTTTCTTTTAGTTTGCATCCTTCTTAAAGACTTGCATCTGATTTGGACCCTTGAAATAAAATCTAACTGCATACTTCCTTTACTTTAATGCTTTCCTTTCATGCCCTATCCTTGCACTAGTACAAGCACCTGGACTGCTGAACCCTGAAGCAGCTTGGAGGAGGTGGTCTGGAAGGGTGCGCGAGAGCGAGCACCTCTGTGTTGAAGGGAATAACCTAATATAAATACATTTGGTTGCTTTCAGTAAGATTTCTCTGAAGCATCCATTCAACAGACTTCTTCATTGTGGAGTCCCAACAGCCCTCTGTTAAGGTCGCCTTTCTCTGTGGAGCCCAGGACATCTTTGTTTCTGGGAAACTCCTACCTCTGTGGCTGGGCTTAGCTGCTTATTCAAGAGAGGAAACACATATAACAGTCTTCAAAAAGGTCAATAGATGTTTCTTGTTATTGAACAGATAAAGATGCCTTGCAAGAAATGGTTAAGTTTTGCCAGTGAGTTAAAACCTTGTTACTTCATGTGGCACGTGCTTATGGAAGAAGAGGGTTGGGTACCAGAGTTCACTGTCTCCAAGCTTGCCTTATGCTTTTCTACATGTACTGATAAAAATAAAGATCTAGAAATAGCAATATCCAATTGCCTTTTGGGGGAAGAAAGGGGAATAATAGGGAAGGTAGCTGGACTGGCAAAGGCTGGTATTAGCCAAAGCATCTAGACCAAGCTGTTGAGCAGAAGTCTTCAGCTGGGCTGCCATGGTACTACATGTGTTGAAATTCCTGACCCGTTAAACCAGGAGTCTGAACAAAAGGGCACACTGGATATGTCACAGCTGAGGTTCATGAACTTGCTTTGCAGTCAGCATTGGTTACAGTTCAGTTGTTACACAAGTGCATCATTGCTGTGGCTTTACAACATATTTTAAGGCTTTGATATAGAAACACTCCCTGTGATAGTCAAGTTCTGCAGATGATATGGGGATTTATACATTTAAGGGAAATGGGATTTGAGCCAAGCTGAATGAATTTTTGGGAGGAATATGATGTGGTAGAGGCAAGCTGTCTGCCTCATATTTAGATCCAGGGACAAAAATAGATGCTGCCTTGGAATTAAATTGAGCTGCCTTTTTTTAAAGTCAAAATTAGCATGCGATATTTGTTGAAAACAAGATTGCCTTTGTACGGCTCTGCTTTTGTCCACACAAAGAGAGCTGTGCATTCTTATCCCCAGTTTACAAATGAGGGACTCATAAAGAGGCACAGAGTGAAAGGCAATTATTTTAGTTAGCTTTACTAACCAAAGAGACCTTTGAACTAGGGCATCTGTTTTAATTACAGTCGCAGGCATAATCATTCTCAACAACCTTTTTGTCTTGAAAAGTTACCTCCCTGAAATTCCCTGGTTAGTCCAGAGTTAGCATTGTCTTATCCATGTCTTACTGCAGCGCTGCAAGAAGGCAGAGGGGCAGCCACACCAGTTCAAGAGGTCCCAGTTTGGTAGGTGTGCTCAGAGCATGTCGCAGCACACACCAATACAAACAGTCCCAAACAAAGTGTAACTCCAACTGTTACACTGCAGGTGGCAGCCTTTTTGCCCAGTGTTCAGAGCACACTGTTAGGAAGACGGAGATTTAGCCTGTACTCACCTCATCCTTAAAGAACTTAAGTTTGTATCTACGTGAAATTACTTCAAACTTGCAGCACTTTATTTTAAGCAACTCTTGGATGGAAAGCGTATCATCCTCAGAAGTTGTTACATTCTCCTGCCTCTTATGACAAGAGGTGCCTGCAGCATTGGACCCAGTATCAGTCATGACTGATGTGGTGAGGACAAGAGTTTTTTCCTTAGTTGACTTTATCCTGAGGTGCCTCACTATACATTCAGGTGCTGCAGACAGAGTGTAGATACCTGCTTGGACTCTGGATTTAGGAGGCACATACATGAAATTTAGATTGTGTCTATCTGTAGATAGAAGTTCTTGACTGGATCTATCCTAAAGTGATTTGCTCTGCTGGGTTGGGAATACAGGTCTTCCGACACACATGCCTGCTTGTCACAAGCCCCTGAGGTCTTAGTTGTCTCAGCTCAAATGGAAAAACAAATTCAAAATACGCATGAAGTAAATTGAAATTGTATGCAGTTATTTTTCAGCTTTGAAACAGAAGGTTCTTTTAAAACAAAAAGCAGTGATATACTGCATATTTTGATTACCAAAGTGTAGTGTGACCTGCAAAGTAACAGGTCGTTTTTAAAAGTTTGCTTTTGCAAGACAAATGTGTATTGTACTACAGTTTGTCTGGTTGTGGGTGAAATTTTGAAATGCTACTTATAAGACAGTGTTTGTAGTTGCAACTTAGGGAGGAACATGGTTGGTGGGTATTTACAGAAGAAGGGTTTGGCTACAGTGTTTGAAGAGTAGGGAAAAAAAAAAAAGATTTCTGACCTCAGGGAGTAGAGCAGTTTTCCAGTGATATGTGCAGTGAGTGGATAAATGTGTTTTAATATACTAGTCAGCAGATTTATTTCTGTAGTTGACAGTTTAGCTGACTCTTGCAGTTAATAGCTTCTCTCTAGTACCAAAAAAAAAAAAAAAAGAGAGAAGAAAAATCTCACTCTACAAAATGCAAGTTACAACATGAAAGGCTCTGCCAAGAAGTCACCCTGACTTTAACTGAAGTAATTCTTCAAGCATGCAGATGCAGCTGTCAGCTTGTCGCTTGTCCCTTCGTGGCGACAAGGAGACAAGAAGGGATGGTGCAAAGACAAGTGAAGTGTGTGCTGGTCTTTCCCCTTTCTCCCTCTGCACCGAGGAGTTTCTGTCTCGGCAGCTTTGGGCAGCTCTGCCATGTCTGCCCCTCCAGACTGGTCCAGCTGGGATTTTCTCTTTGTGTTTTAGTGATTAGTCTGGATTTCCAGATGCTATTCTTGGATATGAGGCAATTTCTGATCTTTCTGGGACATCATTTTTCTGCCTTTCATTGCTTGACCCATCCAGTAGGATAGCTAGTTATGCCAATCAAGTCAGAGTTATTTAGATGCCTGAATAACTTAATGCCAAGTTTCTAAGTTCAAGTTTCTAAGTTCAAGTTTCTAAGTTTACTTGTGCATATCATGGCAGTTGTATTCTTTAACTAGTGTCCTTACTGGTTACTAATACTTAGAAACATGGAAAATTGGAATTTTTATGTTAAACTCTTTAATACATGCTTGCAAAAGTGTGTCTGACTGTGGATGTGTGGAGGTAGACAGCTACAGAGCTTAAGGCCTGATCCTGCAACAGTCATGTGAGCAGTGTTTACTTATACGAGTAATCTCATTAGGGCTAATTTAGTGAGTGATGGCTGCATGTTCAGGCCTGAGGCACGGAGAACTGGTCCAGGGTGGTGACAGAAAGCTGTGGCTCTGTCCCAGACCCAGATGGCGTCCAGCCCTGGGGCACCTGGAGCTTTCTGCCCTGCAGCCAGGTCAATACAGGGCATGCCAGCCCTGATAGGCAAAAGATTAGTTTTCCGAAGAAGCTAATGAAAAATGACACCTAGTATTGCACAGTTCGTTTAGGATTAATAAAAACAAAATAATGGTAAACTGCTGAAATTTACCATGAATTCATCTCCCTCTGACCAGTTCTGCTGCTTACAGGGCAATGCATTTTCCTTCTTCTAAGCTTCAAGATACTGTGACTAGTAGGAAGCTTGGCAGGTACAAAGTGTTGCCAAAGTTGGTTAAAGGAGAGGAAAAAAGCCAACACATCCAGTCCCTTCCCAACAAACCCAGTCTTCCATCACAGAGCAATGCAATGCGTGGATCTGACTAAGCAGACAAGGTAAATGTTAATCCTGGTTTTCCATGGTAATACCATGTCAGACGAATTACTGGGGTATCAGTGCTGTGCCTTCTGTTCACTCTGGAGATTTGTGGCTCAAATTATCATGTAAGAATATGGTTTCAAGTTGTTGGAAAAGCAGTAAGTCACCTCTGCATGTGAGATTTGCTACTGTATGCTACCAGCTTAGGGTCAAATGCAATTACGTGCAAGTTCCTTGTAATAAAATGGAGAGGAGATCTGAGCTGAGAGGCCTTGGAGGTATTTTCATACACTTGTCCTTGACTGCATGTCACAGAGGCCATGAGGCTGTACGTGGAGAGGTTGAGTTATACACAGCAGCACTGTGCCTGTGCTCAAAAGTCGGGTGCATATTGCACTCGACTAGGTTGATCCCTCACTCTCCACATGGTACCTGCTGGTTCTCCTGCTTATTTAGCAGGAGGAAAGAGAGCAGAGAAGGGTGATGTGCTCACCTGCTGCCAGTGAGAAGCACATCCCCAAGCATGCTCCTGTCTGACGCCAGGATTTAGCAACCCCTGCAGTGCTGTAATCCCAAGCAGACATACGAGTGGTTGGGTATATGGCAGCCACTCAGACATAATAGTGTGGGGCACTGACAGCTTTAATGTTTTTTTTTTCTGTCGTGCATCTCCTAAACATCTTATCTACCCTGTTCTAGTAACTGGAAATGATGACGGGACCTTTAAAAGGTTTTTGACCACATTTCCCATGCGTTTTTTTCATGCTTAATTAAAACCACTCTGTGAACAGCAAAATCCAACTTCAGGCAGAATTTCCTTCTCTGGGAAGGGTTTAACTTGTACCAGGGAAGTGGGTATAGATTATATTATAATCTTATTACAGTCATTTTTAAGCAACATTTATAATACAGAGGAGGTTTTGAAATTTAATGTAACACTAGTATAGAAGAAGGACAAGAACTAATCTATGGTTTTACCTAGCCAGAAAGACACTTGCAGGGCAGCAGATGACAGGCAGCACCCCTGTGTGCTCGGCCCTAGAAGCAGTTGGAGGGATGAAAGGGAGGTAGTTCCAGCCTTCCTGCTGTGTCACTACCCAGTGCAGCCGCTGATTGCAGTTTTCAAGGCAGCAGCTCTCTCCTGGTCTTCCTGGGTGAACGATCAATGTTTATGTGAACAAACCCAGTTCGTCTGGGGCACAAGAATGTTATTGCACATTTCAGATCAGACACATGAAAGATTATGACTTCGAGCTTGGCTGGAGCATGTGCTGCAGATTTGAACTGGCAGGCACATCCTCACGAACGGGTGTTTGTGTCCTGCCTGATGCAATCTTCTGGGATTTGCCCTGGCAGCTCTTAGGCAGAGATATGGAAAGGCTGTGTATGATTTTGTGTATTTGATAATGTGGGTAACAACCAAGAGAGTGCATGTCCCTGGCTCAGCTAGTAATAATGTATTGTCACGTTCTTAAAACTGAAGATTATTAGCAACCGGAATTGGCTGTATCCTGTTCCCTAGTCAGCTTTCCATCTCTGAAATAAGTTGCATAAGAACTTTTTCCCTATCTCAACGTGTAGTGCTCCTTTCAGTTTGGATTGTGGGACTAGGATAAGGTATTGCTCCTCTGGGAAAAACGAAACATACCTGGAGTCTTCCCTGGAGAAAGAATTTCTAGCCTCTTCCTGGGTATATCTTACATAAAGAAGAAACATTTATCTGCTAATAAAAACCTGATTGCTTACAGAAGACCATGTGCACTTTTAATAATAGTGATGAGGTGGGTGGAGGTGCCTCCAACTAGAACAGTTTTTAAACAGATCTTGCCACCCTTGGTCTGGCAGTGACAGTAGCTTCAGTTAGATGCAGTGATTGAGCTTGTGGGCTGTTGCAGGGTGGAGTAAAAGATACCTGTCTGAAACCTTTGCTGAGGTTTGTTGGCCTCAGTGTTTCTTGCTACTCTGCAGAAAATGTGCAGTGACAGGAGATAAATAGAGAAGCTGTTCTTGGGGACAAATAGCCTTTCTGTTCATGTGGTTCACCTGGCAATTTGTAGAGATTCTCTTAGCTTCATCAGCAACATTGCTGCAGTAGCTTCTGACGTTACATGGATCTTGTGTTGTGGACAAAAGGAGGCTGTGAGCTTGATAAACTGCCAGTTTTTTATTGTCAGTCCACTTGAACTTGCAGTGGACTTCAGCCCTCGGTGTTTACTTCCTTAAGTTTTTGGAGCTCTTCTGGGCTTCGTGAAGTGTACTATTCATTATCTTCAAGTCCTTGGTTAGGAGAATAAATAAGGTCAAGCAATTAATATCAGAGGGTGCATCTATCATGCAACGTCAGAGTCTGTCCCTCTTGGGTTGTGCCATGATGCCTGGTGTTGGAGAGCTACAGAAGTGGCCAGCCAGGACCCTGGGCCTTATCCCAATAATGGGAGGAAAAAATAGCTGCATTCTTATGTACTTCTTGTGTTGTATTCATATTTATTTGTGGTGATTAGCAGCTGCTTTGAAGGTAAAACTTACAGTGACTTAAGTTGACAACTTAGCCTGTTAACCCATGCTACAAGTTAGCACAGGTCTTTGGACTGTCTTCTGCCGCAGTGGATTTAGCCCTGTTGATTTGTAGCTCAAATTGACAAACAGCCCATCGGGGTGCTCACATTTGTGAATGTTATGTTCTGGATCTGGCTGGATCCAGTGCCAGATTTGAAAGGGCAGTGGAGGAATTTGTTTTACTGCGGTTGCTGGCGGTCATTTTTCACCCTCCTCCTGAAGTGCAGCAGCTGTTTGCCAGATGTGTGTAGTATTGGCGTGCTCACATGTGCAAAACAGGCAAACGGGGTTGCCAACCCTCTGTTCCTAAGATGTAGCAATTGATCTGGATCTTAAAACCCACCACTGCCGCCCTTGGTCCTTGAATTGAGAGAGAAGTGACAGGTTTATGCCACACTGCCCATTTTGACCCTATACAGAAACATGTGATAGGCCAGGACATACATCTGGCCCTGATGGCAATGGCTAGTTGTCAGACTGTTAGCTTGCCACCTTGGCGTGCATGTGCAGATACAGGGGAGCCTGCCCTGACTGTATCCTCATAGAGCTGTGGTTGCTCAGGGTCAATTGCCCCATCAGCACGGTGTCCTTCAGACCTCAATCTCAAAAGCATCTGAGTGTAACACAGGGAATGTGTGCTAGAGTTGCCAATTTTAACTCCACTTAATCATTTGCCAGGCAAAAAGCCTCTCTAAATCCTTGCCCTCAATATAAACATTGCATGTTTTCCTTTTTAAGAGGTATTCAAAAGATCAAGATGGGGGACAGATGATGCAGTCACAGAAAGTCTTTCTCCAGCAAGTGATGATAAAAGCACTTCGTGTTGTGATAATTCCCATCTATTGTGCAGACATTTCAGTTCCTAAGACAGAAATGTACCAAATAATTTAGTTTTTCTTTTTTTGCTTTCCTCATCTTTCAGCAGATTCGGATATCTATCTCTGGAAATGTAAAGCTAACAGTTTGACTGGGCTGATGAGTTTGGTCGTCGCATCTTGAACATTTAATTTTTCCTTATGTTCTGGCGTCTGTTACTCTTTAGCACAATCACACTGAATATCAATTAGGAGGCGGGAAGATGATTGTGGAAAACTTGGGTGAGGGGGATGAGATGCGGTTGGGATTTGGCCATTTTGAGTGGGAATGCAGGTTTTCTCTGAATTCTTTCTGAACTTGAAAAACTTTTTCTTCAGTATTAAACTACATGCGCTCTGCAGTGACGTGAGATTTTGAGATCCCCATGATTTGCTTTCCTCTCTCCAAAATTACAATAAATGGTCTCTTTCACGGCAGGAAGACAAGTGGTCAGTGCCAAACTTATTTAGCAGATGGTGCTTGAGTAGCAAGCAACATCATCATTTCAAGTGTAAGGCACATAATGGATGTCTACCGGCCTGGCAAATGAGACCCCCGGTGTTACTCACATGCTTCCGTCTCCCATCCTGCAAGATGCTGCCATCTGTCAAGACACCGAGCCAGGCCTCTCTCAGATGGATAAATAAATAAATAAATAAATAAATATCTTTATTTCCTCCCTTCTTTCCAAAGCTCTTGCCATCTCCTGGGTTAAATAAAAGCCATGTGTATATATGCTGTGTGTGGGTTTATGTATATAATACACATGAGGGAGGGGGAAATGCAGATGCAAATGCTAGAAATGCACCTTTGAGGTCTGTCGTTTGGGGCAGACAATGCTCATGCACGGTAAACATTTTCAGAAAAACCCTTCAGTACTTTTGTATGTGCAGCTGTACACCGAGTGTGAGCAGTACCTGCTCGTCGTGAATGAAATCTCCTCTTTCTCTGTCTTTGTCGGCAGAGTGTGACAAGCTGCGGCGGGATGGCTACCGGAGCTCACAGTATTACTCTCAGGGCCCCACCTTCTCCTCGTCCTCCAGCGCAATCTGTGGAAGTTACCAGGATGATTATGAAGAGATTGAACAAAAGGTAATGGCGGGGGGGGGGGCCAAAGTGCTGGAAAGAATACATGCCTGCTGCTGTTTAATTGCCTGCCGTAACAGTGCTCAAACAAGGTAGGATTTATAGAAGATCATGCAGATGCTTATTCCTTTGAATTACCGTGATATTGGATCATATGGTTTCCATCGTCTCTTAAAAAAAATCTCAGTTCTACCCGTGCATTTATATAAAGTTCCCACTGGCACATTCAGGGCGTGAAAGCCAGGAGTCTGATAATATTCTGGAGGTTAGGCCCCAGCAAGGGTAGCTGTTTTGAATCTGTTATGTGTTTACACTCAAGTAGCAGGAAGAGCTATTAGGCAGTCATCAGTGTACTCCAATTGTAACAGCGAGGCGTGCACACTTTGAATTGCTAATACAGGCAGTTATGCAGTTTCATGAGGTAGAGGCTTTGTCCTAAAGCATTGAAACTGTTCTAGTAAAGGTATCCAGAAGAATGAGAGATTGCCCACTGCGCTGGGTTTATCAGCTTGCTTTCAGTTTGCTTCATGATTTTCATGTTTATGTGCCCACATCTCAACTCAAGAGTATGCTTAGCTTAGAACCTAGAAATTAATTAAACAAAGAAAGAAAGAGAAGGGACAGTTTGCAGAAATTGTAAGAACATTGTGAAGATGTTGTTATATACATTAATTTATATATGTTTCAATTACAGAACTAGTAAGTTGCATTAATGTTCTAAAGAAAAAAAGAAATTTTACTCCCGTGTCCTTACCTTGCCCTTTTGTGCCTGTGAGCTCTGAAATTGAAGCTGATTTTGTGGGGATGGTGTAGGACATTACTACTGGGGTGGAGAGCAAGATGGCCAAAGCTGAAATGCTGGAGCTCCTGGGATTTTTCAGTATAGATATTCTAGAATACTTTGCTGCAAAAAACTGTTGCTCAGAGAGTGGGGGGATATTCTTGATTGAGACGCAATTTAATTTCTTTGAATTGTTGCTAAACCGTATGCGCCTCTGTAACACAGACCAAAGATCTCTCTGAACAAAGTGTGCAGATCTTCAGAACTCCCTTTCCAAGGGTACAATGTTTTCAATTCTGTCCTCCACGGTTTTTAATTGCATAATACAAGGTGTCGTGGAATATGTACCAGTTTCTCATCTGGGTGGTGATTGCATTATATCTGTGTATTGGCAGGGAATGTTAGAGCATCTTGTTTAGCTGTGTGTGGTATGTACTGGCAGTGAGCAAAGAACATAAAGCACATTCATGCTGTGGAATGCATTACCATGATAAATTTGCAAAACCTCACTGAAATCGGTGGAATTACTATTTCCACTGGGCAAGTATTAACACCTTGTTTGTTGCTATTAATGTACCTCATAGATATGCATATATATATGTTATCAACTGGTCTTAGATTATGCTGCACAGCATACAACCATCTGCACATGTAAAAGTAATGTAACACAAAAAATACAAATACACATTTTTTAACAATTCAAATGAGAGCATATAAGCATGAGTTGAGGCCTCTTGGAAACTGAGCTGTCATCCTCATCTTGGTTAAGGTTTTTCTGGAGTGTTAACATAACGTGTTACTAACAATTTCTGTGCACTCTGGAAAAAAAAAAATAATGTGACTAATTATGTTTCTATGATAGCACTTCCATTTCAAATTGGAATAGTTTCCTTCAAATATTTTTAGCTGAAAGGATGATTCAGAGCTGTGGAGAAAAATAGTTGCCAAACTGACAGTCTCGGATGTTACTGATGATCTCAGAACCTTAACCTTAATCCTGCCACTCTCATTTGCAGCTCAGAAAGGCATTAATCCCTTGCTAAAGGTAGCGTGATTCTCCCTTCATGTTGTACAACTGGGTATTTAGTGATGTCCTTTGACCAGTATCGTTGTTTAATTCACTTCTTTCGTAATGACCTAAAATTTTACACTTTTTAAACAAACACCACAACAGATCTCTGAACTTGAATTATAATCCCACTGGTAAGGTGCCAAGTAATTCCAATAAATCTTGTGCCTCGAGCAAGTCATATTTCAGCTTTCAGAAGAGTTCTTCAGCAGCAGTGTGGAACTGGGGTCACCAAAATCCCATAATTCAAGATGTGAACTCTTCACCACTAGATGAAAACAAGCTTTGTAGCTGTGTTACCTTTTCAAAGCAAAAAAGGCTACATTTAAATTCTGTACACCTAGTACTTAGTAGTTGCCATTTGAGGACAGCAGACTAATGATGGATGAATAGCTGTTTACTGTTCAGAATTTTGCTTCTAAGTTGACATAATTGCCAACTTGCAGAAAAGCTGTGTTTTGCTACATGGTGCCTTCACAAAGAAAACCTATTTCCCTACTCTTTTAAAAATGCAGCCAGATATTCTTGTCTGTCTGCACTGGAGGCAACAATATGAAATCATGGCTGGGTGATGTGAGAGGACAGCTCCATCCACAAACATGCTCAAGTTTTGTGGAGGTGAGTGTCTGTCAGCAGAGGGTAATTTTCCTACCAGAATACACATGGTTCAGCATGACTCTTAGAAAATGACGTAAGGTAAGCGAAACATTTGCTCTTCCAAGGGAAGATTGCCAGGGAGAAGCAGGCAAGTTAGCTGACCTCAAAACCACACAAAATTAGAAAACATGGAAAGCTGAAGTCTCTGTGTGGTAGTTGATACAAAATGAAGTTCTTGGAACTACTCTTTAATGTTGATTCTTACAAGTTACATTAATGGAGCACAGGCCAAGCTCCACTGCAGTACTGATCTTAATTGAGTTTGTTGGAGATTAAATTGGTTTATCTGGATTTTACATCTCACTGCTGTAACCAGTGTCCTCCTTTCTCATCTCTTACATACCACCGTTGGTGATGCAACTTGAGAGCTATTCCTGTTCTTCAGTATTGCTGAAGTCAAAGATAGATTGAGATGTTGCTTTCAAATTCTGGTTCCCCTTATGTTCTGAAATGTATACATTGTGTATATTAAGTGTATTTGTCTCCTGTGTGTTTTGTTTTCTCACTCTTTCCTCTTTCCCTTTTTATCACTCATTCTCTCTGTTTCTTTTTGTCTCACTCAACAGTCTAGTCTGTTAGACTGCATCTCTCAGTCTTGCGTTAGCGCCTGCTGTAACTTGGTTCCGTGGAGTAACAAGGTACCTTGCCCATGAGTGGGACCATCCAGCTGCCATATCTGCAGCTTGATGTTACTTGTAGCATTTAGCATATATACAGTCTTACTCTGTTCTTAGCCTTTGGTTGTTACCTGCTTCTGTTATCTGTTTAAAAAAAAAAAAAAAAAGAATATTTAAAAATCAACTGCTCAACAGAAGAATGCCATGCCAAGTTTGTTTCCTTTATTTTTTCCTCAGTACTCCTTGTCTGCAGTCCAGTATCCTCTGTTTACTTGGTTCACTAAATTTCTTTTTATTCCTTTATGTCTATTAACATTTCTGTCCTTTGAAACCCCTCCCCCAATGGACACTTTTATTTAAATGGCTGCTGCATTGGTTTTTAAGTAGCCAAGAAAAACCCTTACTTATTTGGAATAATGTATTTTTCTTAAATGATGAATGTGAGCTACAGAGTACTTGCTCCCAGGCATGCAGTATATCATGTCTTTATTCCATCTATAAAAATGTTCTCATGCCAAAAACTCATGGTATTTTTCCCTAGGTCCTGTCATTTGGCTTATGAACTTTATCTTGATACAGTCTGTTAAGCTTTGGTTGCAAAAACATTTTTCATCATAAATGTTTATTAGTAAATAATAAATGCTTATTCATTGTGTGGGGGAGGAAGTATATCTTTGCCACTGTACTCAGCCAGACTGTTAGTTTTCTCTTCAATATCTGCAAGAAACTGTTCAGTACCTTAAGTGATAACAAATGCATTAACTGTATTGGTTTGAGGGACTTGAGGAGGTCTAATCCAAGACTTTGCTTGGTGTTAAGAGGGGCTAAAGCAGTTGGGCACTCAGATTTGGAGGTGGGAATGCCTGAGAGCCCTGAGGCTCTAGCGAAACTGGAGATAGTTCAAGGTGCTGGTGTCCTCAGCTTGTCTCCCTACCCCTCTGTGGGGGTGCTCTGGTAAGCAGCACATGTATTTTATACTGAAATACTCACTTTTTTTTTTTTTTTTTAAAATACTGCTCGATGTACTGAGTTGAATCAGAAGTTCAAAGCATAAAATGCCAAAGCATAAGGAAGTGAGTCTAGAAACTCTTGAAACAAATAAAAGGGTAATTTTTCACTCACCACATACACTGTAGAACTGTGTATGGTCAGTAATTCCTGCTGACAAAAAAAAATATCTCTTGTTTACTTGAAACAGGGAAGGTTATGAAGTCAAGGATTTAGTAGGATAGCAGTTTGGTAGTGCAACTGAAGATCTGTGTGTAGAAGTAATGAAAAGGAATATTCTAGGAAAATTGGGGAAAGTAGACTGGGCACCTTGGTCTGGAGGACACCAAGTAGGTCAAGATGTGACTAATTCAACTTAAGTATAAATCCATGTAAATTTATAATGTGACAGTGTTCCATAACACAGTGTGAAACCTGCAGGTTGAATCGGGAGCATAATGTGATATTTTTGATTGATCAAGAGAGAATAATTTAAAGTTCTGGTGCTTCCTTCCCAACCACCTGACACGCACCCCCCCCCCCCAATCCTCCCCTCCGTCATCGCCCCACCCAGACGTCGCAAGTCACCAT
>WTSP01025931.1:0-13754 GCA_025331215.1 Actenoides lindsayi
TTAATTTCATTTTCATTAAAGCTGTTCTAGTTTCCTTTTCTAATCGCTAAGTCTCTCTCCCTTATTCCTTTTCTCTTTCCCTTTGGGGAGGGAGGGGGGTTAACAGAGAGTGTCTGTTATAGGTCTAAGGGGCTGCCCTGACCCTAAAAAGTGACAATGACTATATTTATCAAGTGGTAAAAATGTCAAAGTTATTCTACGACCATTCCACTAATATGGCAAATAAATGCCATTGATCACTAAACAGAAAAAACTTCAAAGTGGTGTCATGGTTTAACCCCGCTTACCTTAGGCAGCTAAGCCTCACATTGTCACTCACTCACTCCCCCACAGTGGGATGGGGGAGAGACATGGATGGGTAAAAGCACAAAAACTTGTGGGTTGACAATTTAATAGGTAAAGCTAAAGCTGTAACACAAGCAAAGGAAAACAATGAATACATTCACTACTTTCCATAGACAGGCAGGTGTTCAGTCATCTCCATAAAAGCAGGGATCCATCACACCTAATGGTCACTTAGAAAGATGGCACCATAACTCCAAATGTCTCCCCTTCCTCCTTCTTCCCCCCAGCTTTTATTGTTAAACACCATGTCATATGGTGTGGGATATCCCTTTGGTCAGTTGAGGTCAGCTCTCATGACTTCTTGGGGTCCCCCAGCCTACTCAAATATCAGGGCAGCTTGAGAAGCAGAAAAGGCCTTGACTCTGTGTGAGCACTGTTCAGCAATAACTATATGTCCCTAAACCAGCACTGATTTGGTCACAAATCCAAATCAGAGCCCCATGCTAGCTACCATGAGGAAAATTAACTCTATCCCAGCCAAAACCAGTATACTGACCTCTGGATTACAAAGTATCTTTCTGAGATTATAGAATATACTTTCAATTCTATTTTCTTGAAATAAAAGCTACTTAGGCTTTCATGATAAATTTTTTCCACTTCTCAAGTATTTTCTGTAGCCTTTTACTTTCAGCATTCTTTTTTTAAGTAGCAGATATGAAAATGATAAGAAGTATTCTGGGATTTGTTAATGGATTCCAAAATCAGAAGCCCTATCAATTCTGCATTTGTCTGGTGCAGAAAAATTTTCAGGGAGGGGTCATCTTCTGTAATTATTTTTTTCACAGCATTCTTTGTTCAGTAGAAGTCCTCTATTCCTGGCATAATTGTTTCTAAATATACAACTTAAACAATACACTAGCACATATGATGCACCTGCCTCATCTTTTTTAATGGTTTTACTGATCTGCCTACCAACAGTTTATTTCTGGGACAATTAAATCAATTGCTTTTTCCATGTACAATCTATGCAGAAGTAGTCTAGAATAAGTAGGCACTTCAGCTACTTATGTGAATATAGATGGGACTTCAGTCCACTCAGACTTTTTCTAGAGTTAACAGAAAGTATCTCTAAAACATTATTCTGGTCTTGAACAAGCAGAATCATCCTTTCTGTCTTTCTATTCTGCCTCTGAAGACTGAGCTAACTTGTGTGGGATGCTAGGTAGAATTAATTTAGGACTTAGTTAAGAATTTATTACTATGAATTCCTATTATAAACTAAGGGTACTTAAAAATGAAATGTCAGAAGAGGAAGATGATGTAGGTAGACTAGTGTCCTATAGGATGTTTAAAAGTCAACTATGCAATGTGATTGAAAAAAAAAATCTAGTATTTTGATGTATTCAGTACCACCTCCAAAAGCAATGGGTAAGTAATGATGCCATTGTGCAAGATGTCAGCTGGCATATATCTTCAATAATGAAGAAATAAGACAGGAAAAGTTAACATATAATTCACAGCTGTGATCAAGGAAACAGAAAATTGAACTATGTCTGGAAAATAGAAGTTAGTTTGTTTAACTTAGAAAAACAAAAGCTGAAAGGGATATGATTGATATTTATAATACAGGAAGGTAAATATTAGGCAGGAAAAAGCTAATGTTGGAAAAGGTATACATGCACCATGAATTTTTATTTTTTTTTCAAATATTTGTAACTGATAATAAGGAACAGCTTTAGCAGCACAATAGGAGAAAGCTCAACAGTTGTATGATGGAGCTGTTATCTTCCTTAGCTGAAAAGACATACAACAGAATGAAGCTGGACCAGGTTTCTCCTAGTTTCATATTTCTCAGCATTGTTATTCCATTTTCCATGTGCAGTAGGATTCCTGCATTACATGTCTTACAGAACTCCTCAATATTGGAGGTATAAGAGGAGGAAACATGATGACTGTATCTTTGGTCCTCAGTTTCTGATATGTAAGGAGTGCTCCTACCATGGTCTTTTAGGTCACTTTGTGTACAGTCCATTTTAAAACTTAAAAATTAACTATATCATACTCAGAATGAATCAATAATACATCATATTTATTAAAATGTTTGAAAGAATATTACCTGATCTGTTGTATCTGATGGTTTGAATTGTCATTTCCTGTAAATGTGATATATGTTTATATGTTTGGACTGACCTCTTCAAGTCAGGGGGAAGGTGTTTCAAAATCCAATTTTATGGTCATAAGAAAATGCATTAATTAGAAGCATCTGGCTGTCTCTTATCCTCAGTAGTTCTGATATCTTATTACTTTTATAAAATAAAAATGCTTCTTAGAGAGGTAACTGAACAGGATACCTAGACAAGAAATGGTAAAAGTTCTTTGCACTTAATCACAGCAAAACATCCCTTCAAAGATGCAAAGTATAAATTAATTTCACTGTGTCTAGCTTATATTTCAAAAAGTGAGAAAGGTTGTATTGTACAGAGGAGGGTGTTTGCTGTATAATATATGATTATTTAATCTTTTTCACTGAACTATTAGGTCCTAGTTGTCAAACAAGTTAATTTGAACTATAGGCTATATAGGAAGATGTAATATTTCAATAAATGTGCATTAAAATGCCTTTTGATGACACTTGAGACAATAAGATAATATGACGCAACAGAATTGTATCAAGTTCTGTTTGAATTATTGCTTTGTATTCCCACAACACTTTTAAAGGAAGACTGTTAAATGATCTTAAAATGGAATATCAGGGCATGAAGTGATTAAAGCCTAGTTACATAGAACAGGATATGAGAAATAAGAAAAACCTTGCTCTTTTTCTGTCAATAGAAGTTATTTTAATAGTGCCATACATTTCAGGTCCATATTGTCATGTTATTTTAGTGTCTTAGATACATTATTTAAAGAATTTTTGTCATGAGTAACTAAATTCTACAGTTACATATATTAATACTTTACTGTAATTTTAGACTATATAGCCATAACTATGCACATATGGAACCATAGAATCATTTTGGTTGGAAAACACCTTTAAGGTCTTTGAGTCCAAGCATTAACCTAACACTGCCAAGCTCACCAATAAACCATGTTTTTACGCACCTCACCTATATGTCTTTTAAATACCTCCAGGGATGGTGGCTCTACCACCTCCCTTTGCAGACTGTTCCAGTTTTGACAACTCTTTCGCTGAACTTTTTCCTATAAAACAACCTAAAGCTCTCATGGCACAGCTTGAGGTCATTAATGTATAGTATTTTATAATAATTTTAACCTTTCACCACACCTTGTTAAATAAGGATATACTGGATTTTCTACTTGGAAAATAGAATTCATAGTACAGATAGATGAGTGAAAGAGGATTTCCACATACAAAATTCCTGAATGCTTGTCTCCTAATCCCTAACAACGTACTATTGTTTTGTTTCCACTGTAAAATTTAGCTTGTGCCTTATATAAACTTCAGATGATTTACATCTTTAAACAAAATGTACTGTCTGGTTTTCTAAAATATATAGAGGACATTAGTGATCTTCAAAATATATTATATCTATTTATATGTATGTATATATATACAAAGTAGCTAGAGAGTGACCAAATGTTAGTTATTCATTTCTTGGAAATATAAATATGAAAAATACCTTTATGTTTTACTTTGAAAAAAGAATTAATTTAATTCTGACTGAATTCCATATAAGTATTGAATTACAGGTAGAAACTTGAAAGATTGAAAGCTCGATTAAAAGTTTTATAATTACTGAAATACATAGCAGAATATGATAAGATGTTCTTTATTTAGATAAGATGGACAACTTGTAAAAGTAACATTTTAAAGTTTTAATATGGGTTTCTACAGTTCTGATGACTAAGATGAATTTTGACAAAACATATCAATGTGAAAATAAATATATAATGCATCAAATTTACAAATAAATAAATGAAAATATTAAGTCTTTCAGAATATTTGTAACTAACATGCCAATCTTGAAAAGGTTTTTCTATATATTCTGTTACAATACTCAAGCACTCAAATATTAACAATATAATTTTTACTTTGGAGAATAATTTTATTTAAACCTGTTTAATGATGTAGTTTGTATTCAGAATTTATGGCAAATAAGCACTGTTTCATTTAATTAGAAGCAACAAAATAAAATAAGAGTATGTCATTGATGAAGAAATTTCCAGGGACATTTTTTGTCATGGAAATTTCAGTTTTACTGCAATCAGAAGCATTTTGGAGAGCACCAAGCTTTTACCCTGTCTTTGGAAGGGATATAGATATATTAGTATTTTTTGTACTGGGTTGACAAGATGTTATTACTTCTATATATTAGTTTACGTCACTAGTATTTTTTCAGTATTTTAATATTGATTAGTCTATGAGTAAAATTAAGTAAGAATATAAATACTTTGTTTAATGTATTGATAGAAAAAGCTATTTAACTAGCACAAACTGCTTGTAATGCAATAAAATATGTCATTCTATCGTTAATTGTCCAAAGCTATGCCAACTGAATTTCTTAAAAAATCAAATGTGGATATATTACAGATTAGATATTTTTTAATTTACATAAAAGCCTCGGATAATACCTTGGGTATTTGCCTTCTGAATTCTATTTCTATTCATTTCCCCTTACAAAATGATAGTTCCAGTGTTCCAAGTGCCACCACATACCTTTTTTACAATGAGAACACAATATTTAAAAAAATACTAAGGAACTCAAATAAAGACAAACATCAGCCAGACAGAATAACAAGAACAACATCAGCAGCCTCTGCTCACGTCAGTGACCTATACATGTCTCCTTAAACATTTGAGAAAATAGACAGAATTTGTACAATGCAAAATCAATACACTAGTAGCTCCTTACTGACGCATTGTCACACTATCAGGATTGATATACCATGGTCACAAAGAGAAAATCCTTGCCTCTGGTCCCTATTTCCAAAACAAAATTACTTTTTTCTAACTCTTCTGAAATCTGTTAGAGTTGGATACAACAAACATTTAAACCAATACACAGTGCAACAGTATACATTTTTTTCTGCCCAAACTAAAAAAACCTTTCCACCACGACAATGTTTTATTTGCTAATCAAAAGGAAAAATAGTGTTATCTGCTTCTGTCTACCTGCTTAGCTTTATTGATGAGTTTTTGCACTGACACCCAATTTCTCTGCCTTTCAGATGAGATTAAGCCTATGTTTTTACAGCATCATGGGGAAGCTTCCACTTCTACTGATACATTCATGTTTCAGGATAAAGCAAGGTTTTAGTCTCTATGGAATAAACTTAGTATACTCTCTGTACAGACTGTTAACTAATAAGTTGTATTCATACAAATATTTTAAATGGTAACATTTTATAAATTGACTTCAAATGCAATGGAGAATTCTGCACATTTAATTGTATTAATTAAATACATTAAATTGTAACATGAACACTGTGGAAGATGAAGCTTCTGCTAAACTAGATAACAACTTGTGGCAATTAAGATATTGGTTTTTAGTTAATTTTTAATAGGTTTTTAGAGTGCTTTATGCAAGTTCCTTTCACTGTATTCTTTACTGCTCAAAGGAACCTGACTAAACACATTCAACAAATTTTGGCCTATGGAGACTGAACGTATTTCTACTTTTTCACTTTACTTTTTTTCTCCCAAATGGATTTCACTTATATTCGGAGCAAGGAAATGTGTTATATTTCCTCTCAAAATGTATCTCTGTCATATAAATTAAGAAGGTCATCTAGTAAGTTGGTATAACAGGTAAGTAACTTTGTAAACAGTGAGCGTATAGTATACTAATTAAGTATATTTAAATAAATGCTGTGCATTAAATGTATATATCATACAAAAGATAAAGGGATGTTAAAGAATAAGAAGGATAAATCAATCATGAAGTGTCCATAACATTTGATTAGCTGGGGCCAATCACACAAATACTACATTCATAAGATACAATGACTCTGGAAAAGATGTAAGTTAGAATAAAGGAACAATTCAGAACGATTTTATGCAAAACAGTGTGGACAGAGAGAGAAGTGATTTTCCATTTGTAAATATTTTCATAAAAGTTTTATGTCTACACTTTTTAGATTAAAAATACAGGAAAAAGTGCAAATAAAAGCACAAAACTGATATAAAAGCACCAAGGGAAACATATATCAGAAGACTTAAGTGAATTCATCTATTTTAGTAAGAAATATTTCCTACCTGACTGTAGTTTTTAACTTGTTTAACCACAAAAACAAAATAATTCCAAACAAATTCTAAAGGACTGTCTAGTGTAGAGAAAGGCACAATAACTAGAGCTGAATTTATACAAATTTACTGAAGAAAACATGTGTCTGAAGGGTAACTGATTCTTTAGAAAGACAAGATGGATTATACACGTTTTTTACTTATTCAAAATGAGAAACTTTACTGGAAATAAGTTTGTCCCAGTAAAGAGGTAAAGGCAGTGGGTCTTATTTCAATGTAATATTACATAGTTAAATAGCTATTGAGACAAAATCATGAGGCTGGATCTTATAATTTCTCTTCTAAAATA
Organism: Actenoides lindsayi; assembly: GCA_025331215.1. Lineage (NCBI taxonomy): Eukaryota > Metazoa > Chordata > Aves > Coraciiformes > Alcedinidae > Actenoides > Actenoides lindsayi. Next base: position 6,840 of record WTSP01025931.1, read on the forward strand.
AAAATCTATGGTATGATATCTGTATGATTAAAAAAAATAAAATATGAAAACTAAATAAACTGTCTTTCAAGGATAGAATTTTTTTTTTTTTAAAGTAGTCCTGAAATTATTCTTTAGTTTCTTCTGGTCTGTATCTATCAATGAGTTCAATTTTCTTCATAAGTAATGTTTTATGATAAAGATAACAACACTATTTGCCAAGTTAAATCTATCAGTCAAGCATATAGTGTTGACAGATAATATTTTTTCCAACTATTGCAAATTTTGCTTGAAGTCCTAAGAAAATAAATTACCACACTCACTTTATATGTAACAGATGCAAAGACCATTAAGACCTTGTCAAAATCGCAAGTATATTGTCGCAACTTAAATTTTTATCATTCTATATGCTTCCATTTTTACTTTTTAAGTAAAATGTGGATGACAAGAGAAAGCTAATGATACATTGTTGCCAGATTTGAAAATATAATATCAAAACATGTGTAATATTGAAAGAATTGAAAACATTTTAGACAACTGTTATCTCAAAGTATCAGAAAATAAGTTTGACAATGTGTAAACATGATGCATAAAATAGATAAACATGATGCTTAAGATAGATAAACATGAAAAGAACCTAACCAGTAACTAAAAATCCTATATTTTATATCTGGGGTCTTGAAAAAGCTTCAATGAATGGGTCAATGTTGACTTGAATTTGAACAAGTAATTTGAGTCACTCAGGACATAAAATTTTGTACTGCTGTGGTAACATTAGATGATGGTCAAAGGCAAGAAATCAAGAATTTTACATTTGGTTGAAACTGTAGGTATCAAAAATGTCAGCCTTTAATGGGAAATAATATTAACTTGCAGTCATTCATTCCAATATCATAATATGCTATTGAGATAACGATATACAATGACTTAACAGATTTCCTGTTGTAGTTTAATGTAATATATTGTCATAAAGCAATATAATGAAAATAAATGATGCAGGACTATAGAAAGGACAAAATGTGAAATGCCTATGACTGAGAAACAGACTGGCAATCCAGTGTCTTTTTTTGTGACACATATTTGTTTTTTCCAAGTGCTATTTGACCGACATTTTTACAGCCTTAAATAATTAAGTCTGCATACCCAGGGGGAAGGTCATTTAAAAAACTTTTCAGGAAGGTTAAGCATTATATAAGGAGATCTATTAACTTTGTTATTTAAAAATAGGATACCCTAAGTGGTTTTTGTTATTCAACACTACGAGCACCTGAAATGATGTATGTGAAAAGGATTGTGGAGTTAATATAGTGACAACCTCAAAAATACATCATTGATCTTTAGTAGCATTTATATTGTAATTGTGACTGGAAAATCCATTTGCACATTAATAATTTTCTAGCAGCCTGAAATTTGAACTCTCATATTTTCAGGTTTTAGATTATATATTATGGTCAAAATTGTAAATACTACATAGATCACAACATCACATGGATACTGCTATCCAATTTACAGGTTAATATGGGGTGCCAGAAATGGGGAGGAATGCTGCAAAGGGAAGAGATCAGCATCACATCCTGAAAAGTAGTTACTGAAAGAGAACTGAAACTGGTGGATACCAAAGTTGCAAGATAAAGATAAATAGATGGCATTCTATAGGCACAATGTTAATATCTGAGTTCTGAAGAACCTGAAAGAAGACACTGGGTCTGGGAAAGTAATGAATTTGGATTGGGCATATTTGTTAAATTCTTGACTAAGAGATGATGACTATTCAGACACTGGAATGGACTGCCCAAGGAGGTGGTTGAGCCACCATCCCTGGATGTGTTTAAGGGTTGTTTAGACATGGTGTTGGGGGACATGGTTTAAGGGTGAACTTTTTAGAGTAAGATTAATGGTTGGACTTGATGATCCCAAGGGTCTTTTCCAACCTGAAGGATTCTATGATCTATGATCCCGTGATTCTATGATTATCGTTTGGTCTCCTGTTTGTATTACAAGAACACTGTTAACTGTTGTGTATACTTTCACACAGATCCTAGATACAGAACCACTATTGACTGTTTTATACAGAGAGAAGCAAGCAATGAGAACCCAATCAATCTGTGGAAATCTTACAGGAAACCCATTTCAGATATAAAATATTAATACTATTTCTCTGCAACGTGATTGAACAAGTTCTTATCATTAGAATATCCTGTGCCAGAGTTCTGTCTTAACAATTTTAGGAACATCTGGAGAGATTATCGATGTCATAAGGGGTCCAGCTGTTTCCCAATAATGTGCTAATATTCAGAAAACTGTCCACCATGCTCAAAATAAATGCTCATACACTGGACCTCAACACTTCATTGCCACATTGAGTGTCATTGAAGCTTTAGCAGTAAAATGTTTGAATAGTGATATAATTTACTTTAAAATACTGATGAAATATTTAAAGGAAGTTTTATGAGGAAAAAAAAAAAAAGAAAAAGAGATAGAGGGAAAAAGAGAAAGAGAAAAAGAGAAAAAGAGAGAAGAGGGGGTGGAAGGGTCAGAGGGAAGATAGGAAAAGGAAAAAAAAGAAAGAAAGAAAAAAATATCTAAATTCCGTCTTGGACATTTATATTACAATGAATTGCTCCTAGTGATGAGACACAGATGAGAACTAGAGATGTCCCTCCTAGCTAGACAACATGTCCATAAGCTTATTGACAGAAAGAAGCCAATGAGGATAAAAGCCTGAGTATACAAATTCAGTGTCATCAGTGTGGATCTGTGGAAGCAAAATAAATTCAAAAGTACCTCAGCAAAACTTCCTCCATAAAAAACAGGGAATCAGTTTGCATTATGTTCTGAAATTCTGAATACTATTCTTTTTTCTCATGTTCAAGAATGATAACATCAAACTACAAAAGATGCTGACAAGAGCAATGACAATGATAAAGTGAATAGAAAGCTGATCTTAGGAGAGGAGATGGAAAAAACATGGTTTGTTCAGTCTAGCATATTATTTCTAATATACTGCCAGCAGTTAGAATTACAGCCCTACAAGCATCTTACTATAGATGTGAAATGTATGGGCTTTCCACAAATATTAACATTAGCCAAGGAACAATAATTCTGCTAGAAGCTAGGAAGCAAAATTCTTTGTATCAGATGCTATCTTGCAAAAAAAATGACAGAGAAGGAGTATGATACCTCTTCACAAACATATCAAGGATATAAACAAAGAAAAAAAGAAAGCAAAGAAAAAGTTCCTGCTTAATCCACAAGTCAATACTGGCACAGTGGTGGGGTTAGGTACACGTTTGCTGTAGAAATGTTTGAATTACAAATTAGAAAAAAGTCTAGTAGTCAATAAATGTGTCCCACGTAGTGCTCTAATAGAAATAGGATTGGCAATCATAAGAAAGAAACACAGAAATGAAATCAATGTAAAGGAAAATCTAACTATTTTAAATAGGAAATGTTTTGAGCTATGACCCCTGCCGTCACACAGGCTCAATTTCCAACACGCAGGAGTTACCTATCAAAGCCTTGCTTCCAAATACTTGCAGAAAACACTATCTTGCTGTGTCAGGGCCTCCACTGGCTTGGAAAAAAACCCCAAAAAATATTTTCCAATTATACTAGAAATAATGTTCTTAGATTTTGATTGCATGTTGGAAATTATTTCTGAATCATCTTAGAAAATGTCTATGCTTTATATATGGAGATGAAAAGTGAGAATAGTAGTTTTTAACAGTAAATGAAATCACGTGTCACACATTTCAATTTATGTACATATATTAAGTCTTGAGCATGAGACATGTGCAGTTAATTCCTGCCTTGTGCCCATTTGGTGGTGGAATTCTCTGCTATTCATTTATATGTTATATGAATGTAATACCTGTAAATAACTGGAGCTAGTATTTTTCATGTCAGAGGCTGAAATGCAGTCTCTCATACTGGAAAATAATGTGTTGGAAAAATCTGCCTATGCTGTCTGATAACCACCATTTGTAGTCTATCCAATTTATGCTGAAGTTAAGATTTACATTCTGAAAATAGGTGTCAGTATTTTGTGGTGGAAGACATGGTAAAGGTAAAGTGATATATCTGTGAAGTCATGATGCAGAAAGCAAGTAGCAGATTCATAATGGAAATGTGTTGGAATTATTATTGATTTACATATAACTGGAATAATTTACTATAATTCTGTAAAAGCAAATAAAATATTAATAACAATGAAATGATAAGCAGATGTTTGCAATTCTAGTCACATAGAAGGAAATGAGATTTTGATGAGAAAAGGGTAGTACTCTGAAAAAAATAATGTTTTTGTTTTTAACTATCCATAGTACTATGTTCCATTTTCTTTTGGGAGGAAAAAAAAAGGAATTACACAATAAAAAACTTATTTATTAATTAGTATTATACTTCAATAATTTCCAGTGAATTCCTACCAATTATACAGCTGAGTAACAATGAATTTTGAAATATACTAGAAAAACAGAAATGTAAATATTTCCTGGTCTCAGATATTTGTGGTGTTAAGGTAAGGCCGTAAATATTTATTAATTACTACATAGAACAAGACCCCTGAAAATAACCAGAACAAATTAAAATACTAAAGAAAGTATAACATGCATGTCAATAATTGTGGGTTATTTGGGTTATTTGTTGTTTGTTTGGGTTTTTTTTTAAATTATAAATTCTTTGAAAACATGAACAAAAGCTCCAGTAAAAATTAAAAATAATTTTTAAAAAGCTGAAATATTTGAAGATGTTGAGCATTATAGCTGCTAAATGCTAAACATCAGATGCCTAATTCTTTCCTGAATATCTCAGCAAAAGCTTTCTTAGATCATCTTATATAACACATTGCAATTTATGAGTAAAAGGACAACAATGATTGTTCAATATGTATGTATGCTTCCTTTTACATTGTATGTGAAGATCTCTCTGCCTTATTCTCCCCTTGAGAATAAAGAAAATCTTTAAACATATTATTTTTATGGACTGACTGAAACATTTCAAGCCAGCATTTTTGGACAAGAGCAATATTTACAAACATTATTAGAAATAATATTTATCTTACATTTAAAATACAAAAGAATAAGCCATAAAAATTTTTACATCTGGAATTGCGTTCTTTTTTATTACATTGCACTTTTGCTCAATATTTCATACGAAAACAGCAGAAATCGGAATGGGATATTAGAGTAATTTTGAAAGAACCTATTTTCTGAAGCAAACTATCAATATTTTTTATGTTTTGATAATGAATAATTGCACTCCTGTATGACCTTGTAATTCTGGTGGAATAAGTACCTCACCAAAAGAATGTCTTTTAGGAAGAACTTACATAATTAAGTAATATTACTATTGATAAGCATTTAAGGAAGGACTCTTTACCTCCTGTCATAACTTTGATAAATCATATATTCTTAATCTTGTGTTTTTATTCTTTCCACAGGTTACTTATCCAGATGAGCAACATAACCCACAATGATGCTTCTCTTGCGTAACAAAGTAAGCTTCTGGGGAAAAATAGCTTCATATTGTTATCTTCTTACTTATTCCGAAAAAGACTCATTTTATCTGGGTCATCTAAAAATACTTGACAATCTGCTGTATTATGAGTGCTGTAACTATGCTAATTAAAACTGTCTCATTTTCTGTGTCTCTTTATAGGCAACAGTGGTTTCTTCTTATATTCTTGGAATTTGGGACAACCACAATTCTGCCATTTGTGAAAGATAGGTGTACTGAGCCACCTAACATGAACATTGCATAGATACTGGAGGTCCTTTATACTCAAGAATGTTGTTTCTGGACATCCTATACACTACATAAATTACACAAAATATTTTCTTTACCTAATTGTGTTTAAAAAGATTCAGTTACATGTCTTATCTGTAAACAGCATCAATGAATAGTAACAGATGACAGCCACTGTTCACCTAATTATTTTCAATAAAAACAAAACTGTGATTTGAGCTATTTTAAAACTTTATGAAAGAACAAATGATTTCCCAATTTATGTATTTTACATATAGTCATACAATGGACATTTTAATTTTGGATAATTATCTTCCTGTTGTATAGTAAACTGTTTGAAATTTATGATACATTTCTCAGATAAGAATATAAGAGGTTTTAAAATAATTACATCTTCTTGTTCACAGATCATTTAAGACATCAAAGAGTTTATCTTTCCTTTGAAAACGTCATGCAATATGGCACAGATATTGAACAATCAAACTTCCTGAAGTGTGATCTGTGCTTCTGAACATTATGAAATGTATTTTTGCTCCCACATAAAGTTCCTGATGAGAACAGTGTTGGATAGCATAGATGAGCAGAGAAAAACACAACAGATGACATTCCATCTTTAAAAAGATATTATTAAATGCCTGCTGGCATGCAAACAACCGTTTTAAAGAGCTTAATAAAATATCTTACTTGTTACTATTTATTAATATAACACAAGGTGTTTCCTGAAAAGTGTTTTCCATTGGTAGAGCTCACCAGGGGAAAATACGTGTAAAACAGCTGTCCCTCAAGAAGTAATGTGATGTTGACAATTATTACATAATATAAGGCCAGATTTTCTGAACGTACTGTGTGGTGGGTTGACCCTGGCACGGCACCAAGTGCCCACCAAGCCCTTCTATCACTCCCTCCAACCCCCATCAGCATGGCATGCAGGGAGAGAATAAGACGCAAGGAGCCGTGGGTTATGATAGCTAAGGTGTCATTCTCTACTTCCCATCCACAGGCGATGTTGGGCCAAGTCCATGAAGAAGGGCTCCAGGAACACACAGCAGCCACTTGGAGGACAAAGCCGAATGCCCTCACATCCTCCTCCTGCCCTCTCCCTTTATAGTTGAGATGACGTCATATGGTATGGAATATCCCACTGGTCAGCTCAGGTCGGCTGTATCCCCTCCCCCATCTTGCCCCCCCAGC